>CAUDMG010001226.1:1067500-1130000 GCA_958450375.1 Homarus gammarus | reverse complement strand
CGAGGGTGTGGTTGTTTTCTAAGCATAGATTGATATGGGTGTGATCGATGCGGGTGTGGTTAATGTGTGTGTGTGTGGGGGGGGGGGTAGGGGGTGTGGGCGAGGTGAAGGCTAAGCACAGTCTGGGAGGTAAGGGGGAAGGGGGAGGGGGTGAGTTGAGTTGGTTGCTATCCGGCTCTCTAAGGCTCGACCCACTGACCAGACGGCGACAGTTGCGGGCGTGAGAACCAAACACAACCCAGCCACGGCCCACCTTACCTTAAAGACCTTCAAATCTTAACCCCGACTGATCATTCAACCCGTACAAGTCGTCAACTCATCAACTCAAACAGGACCTTAAGCGGGTATATGTCACCTTACTGTTTGTTTATCTCGTGGTTACAGGTGAGTGAGACAGGTGTTAATGATCACGTGTACAATCTCAGGTCTTAGGGCGAGATACATAATCATATTCTTCGGTCTTAACATATAAATGAGATTTTTACTGTACTATAAATATAAACACAAATAATAATAATAATAATAATAATAATAATAATAATAATAATAATAATAATAAATGACTGGCATGGCATGACAGACACACAACTCTACCTGAAGATAATTTTAGACACTCGCCACCAAACAGATGTTGAAGGATTTTCGACACCTTAGGGCCTGTGTGTTGCTGATGTTGCAAGGTGTAGAAGCCAAAGGTCACCAATAAAACACTTGGAAGAGTTATATTCAACATGTACGTCAACATCTAAGTCAGCATCTACGTCATTAATGAGTTTTATATAACAATATTTTGTCTGTGTTTTATGTTAGTGCGTTTGTCTGATCGTACGTCCGTCTGACCGTACGACTGCATGCATTATCAGACTATCTCAGACAAGGTCATATAATCACAATTTTCTGTTGTCATTGTTCAGTTACGGTGTGTGTGTGTCGTCGGGGGGGGGGGGGGGGGGGTGGAGGCATCGTTGTTGTTGTTGTTGTTTTCTCACTATTTACCTCTATCTCTCTCTTACTTCATCTGTCTCCCGTTTCTTCCCCAGCCTTATTTGCCTATTCACCTCTTATCCACATACTCTCCTCTCCCCACACCTCTCATCCCCTTCCTCCCCTCTCCTCACACCTCTTATCCACATCCTCCCTTCTCCCTACACCTCTTATCCACATCCTCTCCTCTCCCCACACCTCTTTACCACATCCTCCCCTCTCCCTTACATCTCCCCACCACCTCTATCAATTTATCCTGTCACTACCTATCCATGTCTTCCTCATCCCCCCTCCTTTCTCCCCACCTTCCTCCCGCCCCATGTATCCTTTACGATTCTCCCTCCTTCTCTGTCTCCGGCACTCCCTCCTGACAAAACCCACCTCCCCCCCCCCCCCTCTTCCTGCTGTATCTCACCTTACTCCCCCCCCCCTCCTCCCCCTCCTCCTCCTTTTTTTCCTTCTTCTCCTCCCTTTCCTCAAATATCTTACCTTCCTCCTTTCCCCCCTCTGCTACTCACAATTCTCATTTTCTTTCCTCCTCTCCCTATCTGGTACTGAGTGAAGCGTCAACAGCTGATGTTTTTTTACAAGAGTCAGCTGATCAGGTAAACGCTTATTTTTAACGGTTAACAAATTTATTGACAAAACTTGGAGTACAGTTTGTCTATTCTGAGTAATTCAGTCAGGTCTTGACACTGAGGGTGGTATCACTGCTCACTGCCACGCAGGACAGAGGTTCATACACAAAGAAATACATCATATTCATTAACAGTATATATAGGTCAGAGTCATGTGGGTGATGTCACTGTTCACTGCCATGCAGGACAGTGGTTCATATGCAGTAGAAGTCACATTCTATTTGAAGACTAATCAGTGTGGACTAGCAAATTTTGGATAAACAGCAAGAACGTCCTCAACCACTCCTGATTCAATGTAATAATTACAAAGTTCATGATACAATAAGCCAGGTGGCCTGAAGTCTTTGACAGTGTCACATTCAATAATACAGTGTTCAAGTGCTGGCCGTCTGGATCATGACGAGGTTCCGTCACAACACCTGGCCCGGAGTTAGGGCAATCACCAACCGTCTTGTTACTCTTACCTGGGGAGGGAGGAGATGGGAGGGGGGGGGGGTTGTGTGGGGATGGGGGGATGTGGGATGGAGTTTGTCTGGGCTGGTGTGTGTGTGTGTGTGTGTAAGACAGTTTATGCACTCATATCACCTTTCATCCACAAACACACACACACACAAGACCGAGAACACTCCCGGCTACACTTTAGACCACCTGTAATATCATTCATTTGCATAATTTCACCTGGCCAAGACTGCATGTAGAGTTCTAGACCGACACTAAAATATCACTTAATTCAACACCCCATCTACACCCAGTTTATCAGTAAGGGAGGTATGATCAGCCACCTGCACCACCTAATCACAACCTACACCCCTCTAATACACTATCTACACCCCAATCCCGTCTGTGTTACAATCTAGTAAGTGTAATTACCATAAATACTTTACCTCGGCCAACACATCACCTACACTCGAACTTACACCCACTCATCAATTTGTCCTTATAATACCTACACTCTTATCTACACCTTCACTTAAACCTTCACGCCTGCCCATATACACTTCAAACCCTCACCTACACTCACACTATCGCCCCGTCATCACTCATACCTTCACCTGTGCCCACAATTCGTTTCATGCACTATCTACACCCTCACCTACGCCCATAATTCACCAGGTGAGGGAGGCGCCGCCCACTAGACCACCTACACACCGCCCACACCGTCGGGGCGGCCCAGGGACTCACTAGACAACATATTTGTGGTTACCGCCGGAGTCAGGTTACTGCTTCTCAGTCTGGCTCTCCACCACCAGGCGCCACCACCTACACCATCACCTGCACCACCTACACCATCACCTGTACCACCTACACCATCACCTGCAGCATCACCTGTACCACCACCTACACCATCACCTGTACCACCTACACCATCACCTGCACCACCTGCACCATCACCTGCAACATCACCTGCACCACCACCTACACCATCACCTGTACCACCTACGCTATCACCTGCACCGCCACCTACACCATCACTTGCACCACGTAAACCATCACCTGCACCACCACCTACACCCTCACCTGCACCACCACCTACACCATCACCTGTACCACCTACACTATCACCTGCACCGCCACCTACACCATCACCAGCACCACGTAAACCATCACCTGCACCACCACTACACCCTCACCTGCACCACCACCTACACCATCACCTGCACCACCACCTACACTATCACCTGCACCACCTACACCACCACCTACACCATCACCTGCACCACCACCTACACCATCACCTGCACCACCACCTACACCACCACCTACACCATCACCTGCACCACCACCTACACTATCACCTGCACCACCTACACCACCACCTACACCATCACCTGCACCACCACCTGCACCACCACCTGCACCACCACCTACACCATCACCACCACCTACACCATCACCTGCACCACCACCTGCACCACCACCTACACTATCACCTGCACCACCTACACCACCACCTACACCATCACCTGCACCACCACCTACACCATCACCTGCACCATCACCTGAACCACCACCTACACCATCACCTGCACCACCATCCTACACCATCACCTGCACCACCATCTACACCACCACCTACACCATCACCTGCACCACCACCTATACCACCACATACACCATCACCTGCACCACCTACACCATCACCTGCATCATCACCTACACCACCACCTACACCATCACCTACACCACCACCTACACCATCACCTGCACCATCACCTACACCACCACCTACACCATCACCTATACCATCGCCTACACCACCACCTACACCACCACCTACACCACCACCTACACCATTACCTACACCACCACCTACACCATCACCATCACTTACACCACCACCTACACCATCACCTACACCATCACCTACACCACCACCTACACCATCACCTACACCACCATCATACGTATCCCCAACCCTTGACCCCCCCCCCCCCCCACACACACACACACACATTCCCAGGTACAGACATAATACAGAGACGTGAAGTAATGACCACAGACATCGATACAGCTCCAGACACAGACAGTGTTCTCTAGCGACGACACAGACATTATCCCAGACGAGCTGTCATGACCCCCAGACACAGGTAAAGAAGACACCATGGCAGCCAGACCGGGTCAAGTACTCACCTTACCTTCTCCTTGACCCGTCCAGCCGGTGCGAGAGGTCGAGACCGAGGCCAGGTTACCAGGTCGAGACAGAGGCCAGGTTAACAGGTTGAGACAGAGGCCAGGTTACCAGATCGAGACAGAGGCCAGGCTACCAGATCGAGACAGAGGCCAGGCTACCATGACCTCCCGGAACCAGTTCAGGTGTATAAACATATAGGTCTCACTCCCTTCAGTAATTCACTTATACGAGGCACCGGTTGTAATAATAATAATAATAATAATAATAATAATAATAATAATAATAATAATGAAAATAAAAATAATAATAGTAACTAAAGAGAGAGAGAGAGAGAGAGAGAGAGAGAGAGAGAGAGAGAGAGAGAGAGAGAGAGAGAGAGAGGTGTCTACATTTTCCTTGTAAAGAAAAGAAAAAAAAAAAGTTATGTCGCCTCTTCTAACATTACGGAAAATACTTTGAGAGTCTAGACATGACGTGTGATGTACAGTTGTGGTAACCCGTGTCCAAACGACCAACCTCAACGACCTATAGCACACCTCTCCACCAATCACGTCCATCGTTACAATACCCATAACACTGATATTGCCACTGCGACGACGGAGTTGTTCGGTGACGCAACTGTACCATTAATCGATCAGGTACAACAAAGACACAACTCAAGTACAACATAGACACAACTCAGGTACAACAAAGACACAACTCAGGTACAACAAAGACACAACTCAGGTACAACAAAGAAACAACTCAGGTACAACAAAGACACAACTCAGGTATAACAAAGACACAACTCAGGTACAACAAAGACACAACTCAGGTAGGACAAAGACACAACTCAGGTACGACAAAGACACAACTCAGGTACAACAAAGACACAACTCAGGTACAACAAAGACACAACTCAGGTATAACAAAGACACAACTCAGGTACAACAAAGACACAACTCAGGTATAACAAAGACACAACTCAGGTACAACAAAGACACAACTCAGGTACAACAAAGACACAACTCAGGTACAACAAAGACACAACTCAGGTACAACAAAGACACAACTCAGGTATAACAAAGACACAACTCAGGTACAACAAAGACACAACTCAGGTACAACAAAGACACAACTCAGGTATACAAAGACACAATTCAGGTATAACAAAGACACAACTCAGGTATAACAAAGACACAACTCAGGTATACAAGACCAACTCAGTACACAAGACACAACTCAGGTATAACAAAGACACAACTCAGCTACAACAAAGACACAACTCAGGTATAACAAAGACACAACTCAGGTACAACAAAGACACAACTCAGGTACAACAAAGACACAACTCAGGTATAACAAAGACACAACTCAGGTATAACAAAGACACAACTCAGGTATAACAAAGACACAACTCAGGTACAACAAAGACACAACTCAGGTATAACAAAGACACAACTCAGGTATAACAAAGACACAACTCAGGTATAACAAAGACACAACTCAGGTACAACAAAGACACAACTCAGGTATAACAAAGACACAACTCAGGTACAACAAAGACACAACTCAGGTACAACAAAGACACAACTCAGGTATAACAAAGATACAACTCAGGTATAACAAAGACACAACTCAAGTACAACAAAGACACAACTCAGGTACAACAAAGACACAACTCAGGTACAACAAAGACACAACTCAGGTACAACAAAGACACAACTCAGGTACGACAAAGACACAACTCAAGTACAACAAAGACACAACTCAGGTATAGCAAAGACACAACTCAGGTACAACAAATACACAACTCAGGTATAGCAAAGACACAACTCAGGTATAACAAAGACACAACTCGGGTATAACAAAGACACAACTCAGGTACAACAAAGACACAACTCAGGTATAACAAAGACACAACTCAGGTACAACAAAGACACAACTCAGGTATAACAAAGACACAACTCAGGTACAACAAAGACACAACTCAGGTATAGCAAAGACACAACTCAGGTATAACAAAGACACAACTCAGGTATAGCAAAGACACAACTCAGGTACAACAAAGACACAACTCAGGTATAGCAAAGACACAACTCAGGTATAACAAAGACACAACTCAGGTACAACAAAGACACAACTCAGGTATAACAAAGACACAACTCAGCTACAACAAAGACACAACTCAGGTATAACAAAGACACAACTTAGGTACAACAAAGACACAACTCAGGTATAACAAAGACACAACTCAGGTATAACAAAGACACAACTCAGGTATAACAAAGACACAACTCAGGTACAACAAAGACACAACTCAGGTATAACAAAGACACAACTCAGGTACAACAAAGACAAAACTCAGGTATAACAAAGACACAACTCAGGTACAACAAAGACACAACTCAGGTACAACAAAGACACAACTCAGGTACAACAAAGACACAACTCAGGTATAACAAAGACACAACTCAGGTACAACAAAGACACAACTCAGGTACAACAAAGACACAACTCAGGTACAACAAAGACACAACTCAGGTACAACAAAGACACAACTCAGGTACGACAAAGACATAACTCAAGTACAACAAAGACACAACTCAGGTACGACAAAGACACAACTCAGGTACAACAAAAACACAACTCTGGCACGACAACTCAGGTACATAAGACACAATTCAGGTACAACAAAGACACAACTGAGGTACAACAAAGACACAACTCTGGTACGACAAAGACACAACTCAGGTACAACAAAGACACAACTCTGGTACGACAAAGACACAACTCTGGTACAACAAAGACACAACTCAGGTACAACAAAGACACAACTCTGGTACGACAAAGACACAACTCAGGTACAACAAAGACACAACTCTGGTACGACAAAGACACAACTCAGGTATAACAAAGACACAACTCAGGTACAACAAAGACACAACTCAGGTATAACAAAGACACAACTCAGGTATAACAAAGACACAACTCAGGTACAAGACAAAGAACAACAACTCAGGTACAACAAAGACACAACTCAGGTACAACAAAGACACAACTTAGGTACAACAAAGACACAACTCAGGTACAACAAAGACACAACTCAGGTATAACAAAGACACAACTCAGGTACAACAAAGACACAACTCAGGTACAACAAAGACACAACTCAGGTATAGCAAAGACACAACTCAGGTACAACAAAGACACAACTCAGGTATAACAAAGACACAACTCAGCTACAACAAAGACACAACTCAGGTATAACAAAGACACAACTTAGGTACAACAAAGACACAACTCAGGTACAACAAAGACACAACTCAGGTATAACAAAGACACAACTCAGGTATAACAAAGACACAACTCAGGTATAACAAAGACACAACTCAGGTACAACAAAGACACAACTCAGGTATAACAAAGACACAACTCGGGTATAACAAAGACACAACTCAGGTACAACAAAGACACAACTCAGGTATAACAAAGACACAACTCAGGTATAACAAAGACACAACTCAGGTATAGCAAAGACACAACTCAGGTATAACAAAGACACAACTCAGGTATAGCAAAGACACAACTCAGGTACAACAAAGACACAACTCAGGTACAACAAAGACACAACTCAGGTATAACAAAGACACAACTCAGGTATAACACAGACACAACTCAGGTATAACAAAGACAGGCAGGTAGGTAACCCTGGGATGGAGAAGGTATGACAGGTCATGATGTAAAAGCACGGCTGTGGTCATGACGCTGCTGCCAGTCATGTGCTCCAGGGACCCGCCGTCACTCAACACCTCACCCCCCCCCCCCCCCCCCCCCCGGTGGCGACGACGGCGGCGGCCCTGCAGAGCAGTCGCGCACTTCACAACTTACCACCGCTACTTGCTGCCTTACACATACTGCCCTACACGTACCAAGGCATACTATGGTCCTGTGAGCTGCATAGACCTTTTTTTGTACCGAGACCAATGTTCCAAGGACCCATTCAGTCATACTCCTCCTGGATAATAAGAACACTGATGTTCCCGTAGAGATCCTTGATACCCACAGCTACTCTTCACCGACAAGCTTTACATTCCCCTATCCTTCTGCTGGTAGGTATCGTCAGGCAGCCCCCCCCCCCCAAAAAAAAAATAAATAAATAAATAAATAAATAAATGGAGTCATGGTGCTGTCCAGATCCTGACCAATAATTTTGTAAGCACAGGTGAGACGCGTCTTAGGCAGAACTGGTGTTGTTGTTTTTCAAGGGAGGGAAAACCGTGTGTGTGTGTGTGTGTGTGTGTGTGTGTGTGTTAAACGGTTACATATAATATTGTATCCACTACTACAATAAACAAAGTACATTACATAATATATGAATGTTTGCATTGTAAGTGTGCATTTATGTGCGTACATACGTGTGTGTAAGTTTTTGTGGGTAAGCATATATGTGTCTGTGTTGTCATGTGTACCAACCCAGACACACATAACACTGTAAATATATAGAAGGCCTATTAAGCATTCGTCCACGTCAACATGTGTGCGTGTCCGTGCATGTGTGTGTGTGTGTGTGTGTGTGTGTTTGTGTGTGTGTGTGAGACATGAGAGGCCAAGGTCACAGGGCAGTGGCAGGCAAATTCCATCATCATTACGCCACACCCTGGGTAGATGGTAACCCTACCACCCCACCATCCTACCACCTCACCAACCTACCATCCCACCACCCCACAATCCTACCACCCCACTATCCTACCATCCTACCACCCCACCATCCTACCACCTCACCAACCTACCATCCCACCACCCCACCATCCTACCACCCCACTATCCTACCACCTCACCATCCTTTCACTCCACCATCCTACCACCCTACCATCCTACCACCCCACCATCCTACCACCCCACCATCCTACCAACTCACCATCCTACCACCCCACCATCCTACCACCCCACTATCCTACCACCTCACCATCCTTTCACTCCACCATCCTACCATCCTACCACCCCACCATCCTACCACCCCACCATCCTACCACCTCACCAACCTACCATCCCACCACCCCACCATCCTACCACCCCACTATCCTACCACCTCACCATCCTTTCACTACACCATCCTACCACCCCACCATCCTACCACCTCACCATCCTACCACCCCACCATCCTACCACCTCACCATCCTACCACCCCACCATCCTACCACCCCACCATCCTACCACCTCACCACCCTACCACCTCACCATCCTACCACCCCACCATCCTACCACCCCACCATCCTACCACCTCACCATCCTACCACCCCACCATCCTACCACCCCACCATCCTACCACCTCACCACCCTACCACCTCACCATCCTACCACCCCACCATCCTACCACCCCACCATTCTACCACCTCACCACCCTACCACCTCACCATCCTACCACCCCACCATCCTATCACCCCACCATTCTACCACCTCACCACCCTACCACCTCACCACCCTACCAACTCACCATCCTACCACCCCACCATCCTACCACCTCACCACCCCACAATCCTACCACCCTACCATCCTACCACCCCACCATCCTACCACCCCACCATCCTACCACCTCACCACCCTACCGCCCCGCCATCCTACCACCCCACCATCCTACCACCTCACCACCCTACCATCCTACCACCCCACCATCCTACCACCTCACCATCCTACCACCCACCATCCTACCACCCCACCATCCTACCACCCACCATCCTACCACCCCACCATCCTACCACCCTACCACCCCACCATCCTACCACCCCACCATCCTACCACCCCACCATCCTACCACCCCACCATCCTACCACCTCACCATCCTACCACCCCACCATCCTACCACCCCACCATCCTACCACCCCACCATCCTACCACCTCACCATCCTATCACTCCACCATCCTAGTAACCCTAGCCCACGACACACACACACACACACACCCTCTCTCACTAGGGGGCACGGCTAGCTCACACAGGCTATTCAAAGTGCTATTTATGTCCTATTTCTACGTATAGTACAAACAGTAGCTTTTCCTGAGTCTTTGTATTTTAAGCATCTTTTTTCCTGGTTGTACAGAGTAGCTTTTTCCTTTCTATAATATATTTTTCTTTAGTTTACTGATTATCTTCTTTCCTGGATGTAGTATCTTCCCCTGACAACAGTATCTTTCCCTGACAACAGTATCTTTCCCTGACGACAGTACCCTTGATTTACTAAACTGTTTGAGCAATGTTTTCCGGGTATTTACAGTAAGTTTCCTTCTGGTAGAAAAAACAATACTGTAAACACATTATTTTGGACCTTTCTAATAAACACATTGCTTCTGATTATTTACCCTCAACTCCATCTTACATCTGGCAATTTGTTTTGTCGTTTTGTTTACGATTCTTTGTTTATGTCCCCACGACCTTACGAAACTGCTGTCTACCTTTAAAAACTAGACATAAACCCACACTAATATTTATATAATTCATCACAAGCACTGATATTATACGAGTCATCATCATCAATCATCATCATCAATCATCATCATCATCACTATGAATAATCTTAAATATGTATCCTAACATCATATACGGCATTATTTATTGCTTCTATCATCATACCTATCTTCATTAACTTTATCTTAGACTTTCTAATAAATAAATAAATAAATAAAATATAAATGAAAACGTGTAAAAAAAAATATATAATTTATTCTAAACACGTTTTCTGTACTGAAGCGGCAAAGGAAATCCACCAAGGCGAAAAACTTATAACACTCATTAATTTGCATACCGCTATTACTGCTACTAGATACTATATACAGTATATACACACTTGTCCATAGCAACCACACGCCGCTGGTCTGAGTCAACCCCTCCACATGCATGTCGCCTCAGTGCCCGGTCGTCAGCTGGTGGCAATAACTAGTGGGATATCAAATACATAAGTCAGCTCAGTGTGCCAAGGCCGTAAGCCATGTTGAGAGTTGCTATATGACTAAACCAAGCACAGGTGTCCATGAGGGGGGGGGGGGGGCTGGGTGGGTAGCGACTGAGGCCCTTAGCAACAAAAGAATGATTGAGTGAGTGAGTGAGGACGGAAGTGAGTGAGTGAAATGCGTATGTTTATATAGCTGTGTGTGTGTGTGTGTGTGTGTGACAGAAGGCAAGCTACGCATCAATTACTGGGATTCGAAACCTAGGTCAACAATGGTTAAGAGTGTAGCAGCGTCACACAACCACTTCAGTAAGCCAGCCTCGTCCACCCAGGAAAAAAAAACACGCAAAACAAATTTCAACTAGCATCGAGTAGGTTAACAAGCCACACACACACACACACACACACTAAGGGGTTCACCGACCTTCTCTATTCACACATCAATTAAAGCTTCTACCACACCAGCTTAAGACCCGTCACCACAGTTTAAGACTCTTCATCACCATCAGCTCACGACCCGTCACCATAGTCACTCATCACCACAGCTTGAAACTCGTCACCACACTCATCACCTCAGCTTCTGTATTAAGATATAAAGATGTTTTGTGGACTCGGTTAAATATGTTGGTGGTCTCTCTCTCTCTCACCTACGAACACTCACACCCACCACCATCCCCCACCTACCATCATCGTTCTTCCTACCTACCACTAACCCCCATCTACCAACATCACCCACCTAACACCATTCTACTCCCTACCTATTACCATCTCCCACCTATCTACCACCATCTCCTACCCACCACCCTCTTCCACCTACCACCCTCTCCCACCTATGTACCACCCTCTCCCACCTACCACATTTACATACCATTAGTATTAAGACACATGGAGCCTCCCATACTGAACGTGAGGTGAAAGAGACGCTAAGTCACCTCGGTATATAGACCATTTTTCTAGCTCACTGTTAGAACATCAAAACTCATCGACTGGCGTTTGTTTTGTGGAGGCTTGAGGAGTCTTGACCCTGAGCCTACCTAACACTCCGCCGCAGTAAGAGCATGTCATTGTCCCGCTACGAGGGTTATGAGGGAGGGGGGGGGGGATGAGGAGGTAAGAAGTGGAGTAAAAGAAGGTGAGGAGAAGAATATGGGAGGACACGGAGTTAACAGAGTAGGAATACAGATATATCCACGACCTGTCTTCCTCGACCTGCTCTCCATGATCTGTCTTCCTCGACCTGCTCTCCACGATCTGTCTTTCTCGACCTGCCCTCTACGATCTGTCCTCCTCGACCTGCCCTCTACGACCTGTCCTCCACAACCTGTCCTCCTCGACCCGTCCTCCACGACCTACTTTCACGAATTGTCCTCCTCGACCTGCCCTCCACGACCTTATCTCCTCGACCTGCCCCCACAACCTCACAAGGAGAAAACACAAGGTCAGTGGACGACATGCCCTCCACGACCGACGGGTCCACCCGAGTCTACCGAAGAGCCTCACAAACCATATAATCTCAGCCTGTTAAGGACACATTCCTTATGAGGATCGACGACCAACATCCTCACACATTCCTACATTATACCCTTTTTTATCTCTCCCTCCCTCCCCCCCCCCCTCTCTCCCCCGGTCTCAAATAGAGGTAACACAGTTCCTATTGTCCGTAGTCTCAACCTTTCCAGGACGATGTTTTTTGTTCTACCTATAAGTAAGGGTGTGAGAACCACTCCTGCTGAAGAAGATCCTTTGTGTAATCCCGACACTACCTTATTTGTGCGGTAACTTGAGTAGAGTAGTTAGATTCGTTCTAACGACTCCGGTTAAGTAAAAAAAAATAACGTATGAATTTTTTGAAAATCTGAGTCCAGACATATCGATAGACAAAGCCCTAAGGAGAGATATTAAGGACACGGGCAGTCTGGAAGGTGGAGGAGGAGGAGGAGGGGCGCCGTTGAAGGCCAGGGTTCACATTCTTTAAGGTTCATACGTTAATTCCCCCCCCCCCCCGTCTACCTCCACCCCTAACTGGAGATGACAGAACGCATATAGCCGGCTCACAAGAGGTACAGTATGGCGGGTCACAATAACAGCCAGACATTCCTGTGATCAGAGACATCTTTCTGTCTGTAGTATTACTATAGAAAAATAATGGATGAGTATTATGAAAACCTGGAGCCAGGATGACAGTGTAAGTCTGATATAACACTGTAGAGCATCAGGATCACTACTTGGTCCCACCACCCATCCGGAGACCTTGTGAGTGTTGTTGTTGTTGTTGCTGTGGTGGTGGTGCGTCACCCCCGAGGAGCCTCGCCCAGGGTCCTCACCTTTCCCTTAATTGAAGATGTGACAACGCACCCAACTGATTCACTACAGCTACTAAATAAGTTAATGCCTACGTGTGTTTCCAAGTTATAGTCTACTCAGATTGTACCGCAAATACTGTAGATGTGTCCCCTTGTCTACACCGTGAAAGATATATGACCTTGTTTGCCCAAAGTAAGAGAGAAAATGAAGATAGTGTTTGGAGGCGGCGAGTGTGGGTGTTGGCATGACCCCTGGTGGCGGTGATGGGTGGGGACGCCCCTAGGGCGGCGGCGGCCACCCTAAGTGAAGGACTGGGCGGGTCCTCGCGTCTCTCACCCGTGGCCTTGAGGTGCTAAACTGCATTTTTCTGAGAGTTTACCGGCGCGGACACTCATCATCGCCCGCCGTTTAAAAAGTCTCGCCCCGGAATGGCCATAATCACCGGTGGCCAGACAAGAGGTCGTGCAGAGTCGTGGGAAGGTGGGTGTGTGGCCGCCTCGGGCCACCTCCCACGCAGCCCTGCCATCATCATCCTCTTTGTTGAATAAGGCATAACCACTCTTACCCCCCCCCCCCCCCCAATATACACAAAAACACACTATGAACCAAACCATGGTAGTTCATAAAAACTGTAACGTCAATGGCACGGAGCCGGCCTAGTCTGCCCTGCCCTGGCCTGCACAAGCACATCTCAACAGCCAATGACAGCCCAGCATACACACTCTTCTTTAATAGCTCAGGGACAACGGATTCCTGCAACTCAGCACACCACAAAATAAAATCACGTGGTCTGTTACTATGCCGGATATTACGCTTACTCCTCTCCTCGGACCAATGAAAACGACCTTCCAGCGCCCGTCTGGCCAATCATGTGTCCCGGTGCATCCACGGCCAACCAATTAGCACCCGAAGCTCTTTCCCGCCAAAACCTGTTGGTATGTGAGAAAGTGTCGACAACCTTACCAAGGCTGCCGTACCCTCAGTCTATTTACCCCAGCTCTAGCATCCAACATCACCATCTGCCCTTTTTGTTCATAAAGAAAAACGCGCTGCAGCAGCCTGGTCTTGAACGAATCATTATGAATGTGAACGGAAAGAAGCGATTGCTTCCCAGGACGCAAGGTGTTCATGTGTGTGGTTTCGCATTCATGTACAACCTGTTTTGCCAGAATCTGTAGTAAAACTATACACCCTCGCTTGGTGCATGTACAACCAACACGTACAATATCACTCGTTAAGTAACTTCAACAGAAGAGAGAAACATCCCCGTTAACAGACGAGTTAACGGTATATTACCAAGCGCTAAATTCAAGGACTGAACTTTGCGACCATTGGCAGAGGCGGCACACGAATAAGCCAATGGGGACAAGGCCTTTTGTTACCAACGGCGGCTGGGCCAGTGTGTGTACGTACTCGGCTTGCCTGGCGCTATTTATAGTGAATGAGGAATGTGTCCAGCCTTCCCTTGGGGACGAGGGAGGAAGAGGGGAGGGGAGGGGAGTAACCTGGTAACTAGTGGCAACAACAGGACGGTGAGGGCCTCCCACGCTGGCCAGATGATACCGGTGTTATTGTTCAGCTGTGTCGCATCTCACCTCCGGATTTACCTTCGTAATAAGAAGTTAATGGAATAAGTAATTGAAAATTATAGGATTTTGATCAGTTTCAGATATAGAAAGAGCAGGAAGTTTAGTTATGTTAGATAATAAAGTCTCGTTCATGTAGACAATGTCTTCCAAGACACCGATTGATAATATATCACTAACAATAATAAAAGCAACAACAACAACAATAAACATGTGCTGTGAACCGGATACCCAGACGCGTTAATTTACCGCCAAGTGCTTACAGAACCAACTTAACCTCACTTAACAATCATGTAATATACTGAGTTCGGCTAAGTTAATTTACGTCGGTTTCATCTTTTTTCGGTCTTTTTTTTTTTAACGTCACAGATAAATGTGTCTGTAAAAATGTCACACACACACATCTGAAGATGTCTTGAATAAAGACGAAAGCTAAGGTACTCCGTTGTTTCCATTCTCCCGTGTGATTTTATCAAGATATATATATATATATATATATATATATATATATATATATATATATATAATGACAAATTCCTGACTAATAACTGTAGCAGTTATAATAAAATTATATAACCTGGGAGGACTCTACGACCCAAGAAGGAGGACCAAGGCTTTAGGCTATTCTGGAGTGGCTTAGCCTATTGTAAAGTGGCTTAATCTATTGCGGAGTGGCTTAGGCTACTGTAGAGTGACTCAGGTTACTGTAGAGTGACTCAGGTTACTGTAGAGTGGCTTAGGTTACTGTAGAGTGACTCAGGTTAATGTAGAGTGGCTTAGGCTACTGTAGAGTGACTCAGGTTACTGTAGAGTGGCTTAGGTTACTGTAGAGTGACTCAGGTTACTGTAGAGTGGCTTAGGTTACTGTAGAGTGACTCAGGTTACTGTAGAGTGGCTTAGGTTACTGTAGAGTGACTCAGGTTAATGTAGAGTGGCTTAGGCTACTGTAGAGTGACTCAGGTTACTGTAGAGTGGCTTAGGTTACTGTAGAGTGACTCAGGTTACTGTAGAGTGACTCAGGTTACTGTAGAGTGGCTCAGGTTAGGCCAAGTTAGAAATTGAGAGGGCCACGTTGGAGAACTTGAAATTAAGGGAAGAGATGGCGATGTTAAAAGGAGAGGCTGGACGAGTAAAGCCAGTGGCTGACGAAAAATCAAGCGAGTGGAAAATTGTGAGTAGTGGGAAGACAAAGCTTTTGGTGAAGAAGCACACCAAGGATACGACAACAACGACAACAACAGCTAAGTGTACCAACCCGTTCAGTCCCTTGATAGACGAATTGGACGTTAGTACAGTCAGGGAAAGGGATGACAAGGAAGGTATAAAAACTTTAATTGTTGGTGACTCACAGGTAAGGTACATGGACAGGGCCTTTTGTGGTAAAAACAAAAATAGGATGAGGGTGTGTTTGCCAGGAGCTGGGGTGGGGGATATAATTGACAGGATGGACAATATCTTGTCTGGTAATGGGAACAAACCCATTATCTGCCTCAGTGCAGGAGGCAATGATATTGGCCGGTGTAGGAGCGAGGAGCTTCTTGATAAGTTCAAGGCAGCCATAGATCGTATTAGGACTAAGGGAGGGATCCCTATCATATGCGGTGTCCTGCCTAGAAGGAGAGTTGGCAGTGAATGGTTGTCAAGGGCAGTTGGTGTTAACGACCGTCTTGACAGATATTGCAAGTCAATATCAGTCCCATTCATTGACAACTGGGACAACTTCTATGGCAGAAGGGACCTTTATGCTAGGGATGGGGTGCACCTGTCTAGGGATGGAGTAGCAACCCTGGCTGGGGCTCTAGAGGGGGCAGTTCAAAAGATATCGAAGTCTTTAAACTGCTAAGAGAACATAGGGGCACGGGGGTGGAGGAGACTGCAGTGGGAGCGGGTAAACAAGGCGAAAGATTACAGGGAAATAGTGTTAGGAATGATGACATAACTAAATTAGACAGGGAGTTTAAAACTAAACGCGGTAAGGGAAGGACTCAGAACACGACTAACTTAAATGTATATTACGCGAACAGTAGAAGTATGAGAAACAAAATGGATGATATTAGGGCCTTGGTATGTACCGAAGAAATCGATATAATTGCATTCACTGAAACATGGATCAACCTAGACACACGTGAATTACCAGTCGAATACCAAATTGCGGGTTACAAACTGTTCCATACCGATAGGCAGACCAGGAAAGGAGGCGGAGTAGCAATCTATGTTAGGGATAACCTGAAGTGTGAAATAAATAAGGAAATAAAAACTGAGAGGAATACAGAAACAATTTGGATAGAATTAAGCGACGGTCGGGAAAAATTAATCACAGGAGTAATATATAGACCCCCCAATCTTGACAGAGTCAATGAGCGACTTATCTGGGATGAAATGCGCAGGGCTTCCATACACAACAAAGTCTGTATAGTAGGCGACTTTAACCTTGGCCAAATAGATTGGACCGACCTTACGGGAAACTCAGAATCAGAGGATTTTCTCGAGACGATCCAGGACTGTTTCCTAAGTCAACATATAACCGAACCCACACGGGGTAATAATATATTGGATTTAGTTTTGTCAAACAGAGAAAACCTCATTAGCAATGTCGAGGTAGGGAACGAACTTGCAAACAGCGATCACAAAGAAATTCGATTCCAGTTAGATTTTCAGGGCAGACGTAAGGAAAATTCCACTAAAGTACCAGATTTCAGAAGGGCAAACTTTGACAGTTTAAAGAGGCAGCTGAGAGAGGGGGTGTCGCGCTTGGCCGTGAACCTGACAGATGACACCGACCTGATAGCGAGATCTGAGATTGCCGAGTTCCACGACAATTTAAATAGTGAGTTACTTAATGCACAAAGGCAGAACATACCATACAAAAAACTCAGATCAAACAACAATGACCCTAAATGGATAAATAATTATTTAAAGAACATCATTGGCCAAAGGAAGGCTATAGGAAGAAGGATAAATCGTGGCGAAATTCACCTCCGGGACTATTATAGGGTATTGGCGAGTAGGGTTAAAACCGAGATAAGGAAAGCAAAGAGGAATAATGAGGTAAGGATAGCAAGGGAGGCAAAGACAAACCCCAAAGGATTCTACCAAATGTATCAAACTAAAACACGAGAAAAGATTGGACCAATACGGTCAGACTCCGGCGAGCTCACTGATAACGACGGAGAAATGAGCAATAATTTGAATAAATATTTTTCAACAGTTTTCACCAGCGAAAATTTAAACATGATACCCGAGGCACCGACTCTATTCAGAGATAGTGAAGAAAACAAATTAAGTGAGATAGTAGTGACTAGTAACGATGTTAGTAAGCAAATAGACAAACTAAAGCCTAATAAGTCACCTGGTCCCGATGAGATATTTGCCAGAGTATTAAAGGAATGTAAGGAAGAGCTTAGTATGCCCTTAGCAAAGTTGTTTAACATGTCCTTAAAAACAGGTGTAGTACCAGAATCCTGGAGGATAGCGAATGTAATACCGATCTTCAAGAAGGGGGATAGATCACTATCCTCTAACTACCGCCCAATCAGTCCAACATCAATAGTAGGCAAATTACTGGAAGCAATCATTTCAAACTCTATTCGAAATCACCTGGAGAAGCACAGATTGATCAATGATTCCCAGCATGGCTTCACAAGCGGACGTTCTTGCCTAACTAATCTATTAACATTCTTTTCATCAGTTTTCGAATCAGTGGACGAGGGGCACAATTATGATGTGGTATATCTCGACTTTAGCAAAGCCTTCGACAGAGTACCCCACGAAAGACTAATTAGAAAGGTAGAAGCTCATGGCATCAAAGGTGACATCCTTAAATGGATTAGGGCGTGGTTACAGGACAGGAAACAGCGAGTGAGCATTAACGGCACTAAGTCCCATTGGAGCAACGTCACAAGTGGAGTTCCCCAAGGCTCAGTACTTGGACCATTATTGTTTATTATATACATAAACGACATAGATATCGGCATAGACAGCAACATAAGTAAATTTGCTGATGATACTAAAATAGGACGTGTTATCAAATCTGACGAGGACTCGGCAAAACTACAGGAGGATCTAAACAAATTTTTCGAATGGTCTGAAAAATGGCAGATGAAATTCAACATTGACAAATGTAAAGTACTCAGTATAGGAAATGTAAACAGGGAAACCAGATACCAGATGAACAACGATGCCATAGAGAAATCCGACTGCGAGAGAGATTTAGGAGTAATGATAAGTAGGAACCTTAAGCCAAGTAAACAATGTGTTTTTGCTCGAAACAAGGCTAATAAAGTACTTGGGTTCATACAAAGGAGTGTTAGTTTCAAGACTAGCGAGGTCATCCTAAAACTGTATCTTGCTCTTGTGAGACCACACCTGGATTACGCAGTCCAGTTCTGGTCACCGTATTACAGAATGGATATAGAATCCTTGGAAAGAATTCAGAGGAGAATGACAAGACTAATCCCGGGTATCAGGAACCTTGAGTATAGAGACAGGTTAAAGCATCTTAATTTGCACTCCCTTGAGAGACGTAGAGCGAGGGGCGACCTGATAGAGGTGTATAAATGGAAGGCAGGGCTAAACAAAGGGGACATTACAAAGGTACTCAAATTATCCAACCAGGAGCGAACTCGTAACAATGGTTTTAAATTGGACAAATTTAGATTTAGGCGTGAAATAGGTAAACACTGGTTTGGAAACAGAGTAGTGGATGAATGGAACAAGTTACCAAATATCATCATTAACTCGAATACGCTGAATTGCTTCAAACATAGGTTGGATGCTCATATGAGCAATAGGGGTTGGGTGTAAACGGGACTGCCCAGTATGGGCCAATAGGCCCGCTGCAGTTTCCTCCATTCTTCTTATGTTCTTATGTAGAGTGGCTTAGGTTACTGTAGAGTGACTCAGGTTACTGTAGAGTGGCTTAGGTTACTGTAGAGTGACTCAGGTTACTGTAGAGTGGCTTAGGCTACTGTAGAGTGGCTTAGGCTACTGTAGAGTGACTCAGGTTACTGTAGAGTGGCTTAGGTTACTGTAGAGTGACTCAGGTTACTGTAGAGTGGCTTAGGTTACTGTAGAGTGGCTCAGGTTACTGTAGAGTGGCTTAGGCTACTGTAGAGTGGCTTAGGTTACTGTAGAGTGGCTCAGGTTACTGTAGAGTGACTCAGGTTACTGTAGAGTGGCTTAGGTTACTGTAGAGTGACTCAGGTTACTGTAGAGTGGCTTAGGTTACTGTAGAGTGGCTTAGGTTACTGTAGAGTGGCTCAGGTTACTGTGGAGTGGCTTAGGTTACTGTAGAGTGGCTTAGGTTACTGTAGAGTGGCTTAGGTTACTGTAGAGTGACTCAGGTTACTGTAGAGTGGCTTAGGTTACTGTAGAGTGGCTTAGGTTACTGTAGAGTGGCTTAGGTTACTGTGGAGTGGCTTAGGTTACTGTAGAGTGGCTTAGGCTACTGTAGAGTGGCTCAGGTTACTGTGGAGTGGCTTAGGTTACTGTGGAGTGGCTTAGGTTACTGTAGAGTGACTTAGGTTACTTTAGTAAGCTAATTTACTTTAAAATAAACGAAAGCATCTTGGAGTAGCATAAACAAGTGTTTCCTGTCACCGCCATACAACACGTGTATCGTCGACTTTCCTATAAGAAACACACAAAGTTAAAGTCGAGAGGCTGTGAACGGCTTTAGCTCAAGATGCCATCGCCTGTAAAGTCAGGAGGTGTGTTAAGCGGCCAGATAATGCGTCATAAGTATTGCGTTAGGCGTTCGAAGCCTCTTAAAACCAGTTAGCCTTGGGGACCTAGTACTGTGTGTGTGTGTGTGTGTGTAATGCCTCAGTTAGTCAATACTACTAGTATAATCCTGTCTGGGCGCAAATGTTGATATTCTCTCTCTTTCTCACACAAACATAAACATATTCAGATGCTGATGCTCGCTTTATAAACACACACACACACACACAAACCTATTCCTGCTATGGTAGAGGGCGGCCGGTCAGGATGTATAGTACAGTAATCCACAGATTCTCAACACTCAGGAACTAGCGGGTTACCCCACCTCCCCTGGCAGGATTATCTCACCGTGTCAAGAACGTCCAGTACTGCACAGTGCTCACTAATCGCTGAGTGCACGGTGGTTAATGTACAACAAGGCACACAATCCTCCTATCCAGCCGGGAATCGAACCCGTAACCATTTACTCGCAAAACGAATGGTCTACAAATTATTTTATTAATACATTACAAAAAGAAAGTCCCACAAGAACCGTCGGCCTTCACACAGGTGGACGTATTTGAGGAAGTGATGGTTGGTGGCGGAAGTACACCTGCCAAGGCGCAGAACAGGAAGACCGGTTTTTCATCTGCCTTGGAGACAAACCCACCAGCGTGCAGAATATTAATAAAAACTAAGACACATAAGGGGTGAGGCAGACAAGTGGATACAGCACTCGCCTCCTGGTTTCATCCCGGGGTCCTCCCACGCCATGCAGTCGTAGAGTACCTAACCTAACCTAACTTCACGGGTGGGGGAAATTAAGGCCGTCGAGTGCATAGCAGATCACGCTGACTGTTTCCTTGCATACTGAAAGCTTAGAAAACAAAGATTGGAGTGTGTTAATTCTCCCTTCAATGTAAATCACGACTTATAAGCAATACTAAAAAGCAAACGTGAATGCAGCCAACAAGACGACTAACTCACTCACTTCCTGGCCATCAAATAACAATACACAAATTCTACAAACACAGATCACTCACGGTCTCTCAGGTGACGCCCCAGACCAGCATAGCAAGTGTGTTTTGCGTCATTGTTCACCATGGCCAGCACAATCTAGATCTCCCCCCCCCCCCACCCCTTCAATTGGCGCCAGGGAGACCACACACCACCTGATTATTATGGTCGTCACACAGGTGGAGGGGGTGGGGGGTGGGGGGGGAAGAGAACTACCCCTTCTCCCTGCGTCTCCATCTTTCTCGGCGTGTCACTGACCCTCATAACACGGCAGGGAGGCTGTTGTTGTTGTGTATAATGATGAGTATGATGCCTTTACTATAGCTATCATTACTGCAACTGTCACACCTATTGTTGATTACTACTATTACTACTACTACTACTACAAAACAAACAAACTACTACTACAACCAACCACCTCTTATGGTAACTGTTACACCTGGTCGTCTCATTTATAACGGTAAAACAGGTTGGCGTTATTTCTATTGTCAGTATGCTTGTTATTGTTGTTGCTGTTGTTGTCAATTTGGGGGGGGGGGGGGGGTTGATGGTGCTTGGGTTATAGTTGAATTGTAACAGTTTATTTAGCCAGAAAAACACAGATACAGAGTGGATAATAATAACAATATTAACATGGCTGAGCCAGTTGAGAACCTGAGCTCTCTTTTAGGCACCTGATATATACTATACATTTATCTCAAGGAAGTATTATGTAACATTTAGTATCATCTGGAATAGTACAATAGCATGGTGGTAATAAGAACATCTCATAGTGTCACCACGGTTATCACTTCAATATTTATTTATTTTATTTATTATTTTGTACTTATTTATTTTTATTATTAAAAGTATATGCATAAATTACAGTGGAATTGAAAAACATAAGTATAATGGGTTGTACAGTATTAAGGTTGAGCAAAAGGACAGATCTGTCAGGATTATGTCTAGTTGGCAAATATTTTTATTGTAATGGTAATTTCATGTTTATTTACATGATAGTTTCCGACAAAACGGTTTTGATGGTACAACAAAAGCAGGTACTGTAAATATAGTAGGTTTTACACGAAATATTAATACGTAGACAATAGATATTTTTTAAGAGATGATTTAAAGGGAGGGGGCGCAGTCTTTGCTCGGATGGGTTGGTGGTAAGTTGTTCCACACCTTCATAGGTCTGGGACTGAGAGGAGAGCATGGGGGGTGGTCTTAATAGCTCTGGGTGTCTTAAGTTGTATCTCTGATTATTCCGGAACTGGAAATAATTATTGTCAAGCAAGTGATTGATAGATATGTAAACAAAGAGGGCACAGCAGTAGGTGTTAATGTCTTCAAATTTTAACATTTTCAATTTAGCAAATTTTTCGTTTGTGTGATCTGTTTTTTTTTTCAAGTAGGTCATTGTCCGTACAACTCTCTTTTGTGCAGTAACCAGGGATTGTGTTTTTGAAGAGCCAGAGGCCCCCCATAGTGTGTATGACAGTGTATCAGGTGTTGGTAAACAAGATCATGATAGATTTCTTTCATTGCTGTGAGAGTGAGTGACTGTCGAGTGTGATACATGATACCGCACTGTTTATTGACTTTGCTGTGAATGGCTTGTATGTGGTTTCTCCAGTTAAGTTTCTCATCAACATTAACTCCGAGGAATTTAGTATTTTGTTCGAGTTTGAGGACTGTATTACCAAAGTACAGAGGGTCTGGGGGTAAGTTATTCCTACGGTGAAAGATCGTGTAGTGGGTTTTCTCAAGGTTTAAGGTCAGAGTATTACGTATTACCCAGGTCCCGACTTCAGTCAATTCAGTGTTCATAGTTCTCATCAAGGAATGGAGGTCTGAGTTGCTGGCAGAGAGATTACTATCGTCTGCAAATAAGTTGCATTTTATGAGTGTGCTGGCGTGGACTATGTCGTTTATGTACAACAAAAACAGTACTGGACCGAGAATGGAACCTTGGGGGACGCCATACAAGATTGGCGAGGAGTCAGATTGGTGATTATTATAGCAGACATACTGCATCCTGTTGGACAGATATGAGGTAAACCAATTGTGGGACAGGCTCCTAACGCCGTAATGTTCAAGCTTTGAAAGGAGGATGGTATGGTCGACAGTATCGAAGGCTTTAGAGAGGTCCAAGAATATACCGACTGTGAACTGACTGTCATCAAAGGAATTTAAGATGTCATTAGTAGAGGATAGCAGAGCACTCTCAGTCGACCTTCTAGCTCTAAATCCAAACTGGGAGTCTGTAAAGATGTTATTGGCATTGCAGAAGGAGTAGTGTTATGTGCTTGGCGCTTGTGTCTTTTGTTGTTGTTGTGGTAGTGACCAAGGCGTAGGAACACATCAGAATGTTTCCAAGTGTATAAAACATTTGAGAACATTTTAAGTCTGGTGGAAAAAATCGCAAAAATCAAATCAGAAATGTAAAAAAAATCTAATCTAAACTTGTCCTTCCTTCCTATCTCCTTCCCTTCCTTCCTCCTCTTCTTTTTTTATTTTCCTTCCCCTCCTTCTTTCCTCCTCCTATTCCTTCCCATGTTACATCTACCTATTCCAGTATTTTTCTTCTTTTTACAATGAAGTTCACAAATTGCAACAGGTGGCTTAGGTATTGTTGTCATACCTTTATTTTGTTCATTATAAAACACCTGTGATACTTAGTGTTACTTTCACACCTCAAGTTCGTCATGCATAGTAACAACTTTACCTGAGTCTATTCAACCCAGCTACCGCCTTTACTGATCTCAAGGATGGATTTTTTTTTCAGGTGCAAGGGAGTTTTTTTTTTTCCTCCAAGAGAGAAACTATAAATTATTTTTATTATTTTGCCGACACGTGGAATCCCCTCCCAGCGTTCCTGTTATTATTGCTGTTGTTGTCTTCTTAATGTTGGTTCATTATGCTGCGTTGATGAGGTGTCAATGCGTCTCCTACCTGATGACAGACTGACTGACTGATTAACTGACTGACTGGCTGACTGACTATTTCCCTCGCGTTCTCAAATGGCCAAATTATTATACATGAAGGGTAGAATCATCAGACTCACAGAACCAAGTTATTGTACTCAATATAACCCAAGTTATCATACTCACGAGCTTAAGTTATCATATTTACGGATCCAAGTTATCGTACTCAAAATGGCCACGGTGTCGTGCTCACAGAATCCAATTATTGTACTCAAGGTGGCCAAAGCTAGAGAGTACAGTAAGATCAATAGAGAGTACAAGTGGTGACGGGAGACATCAACGCCCTGCAAACAATTATCAAGGTAAGGCCGGGGGGGGGGGGGGTAGACTCGCTGCGTCAGGTGAGTCATAACGCTGAATAAAACGACACATACACGACTGAGCCTCACAATTGCCCTGACCTGGAAAAGATAGGTATCTCTTATCTTCTCTTCATATAACCTAACCTAACCTAACCTAACCTAGCCTAACTTAACTTTACCTTCATATAAGTTAACAATACTGTACCTAATTTAAACTAATCTGTTCATCATTTAAATTAACCTAACCAAACCTGTTCTTCATCTAACTTAACCTTTCCTTCATTTAAGTTAACCTAATCTGACTGACTATGAAACGAACCCAAACGTAATCAACTCTTAAAAGCTATGTTCACATAAGCTGGCCAACTGTTACACACACACACACACACACACACACACACACACACACACACACACACTGGACAGACAATGAAACCTCGAGAGAGACAGAGAGAGATATATCGTGTGCCTGGTAACACTGTAACACACAGCCACGCTATGTTAGGTTAGGTTAAGTTAGTTTGGTTGACCTATTAATCTTCCTTTTCATTATATAACACCATCAAAAGTATGGTATCCTTGTGTGTTTTTCTATTATATATTAGTAGTGTGTGTATAAAACAACAACAACAACAACAACAACAACAGTAGTAATAATAATAATAATAATAATAATAATAATAATAATAATAATAATGTTTCCTCCCCTATTTTATTACCATATATTTTTGTTATGGTCTTATCTTACGTAATCACCCGATATACAGTATTCCTCTCTCTGACGCATATAGCACCTTCACTCTGTGTGTGTGTGTGTGTGTGTGTGTAAATAAAGAGACTCACAGCTATTCGTCCATGGCAGGAATAAAAACACTTGTTCTCAGTCAAAACTTTCACATCTAAAGAAAATACTCGTTCGAGCCAACCCACATCTCGTATGACCACCATTTACGATGCTGGAGAAGGAATCCCGACAGAAAGGCAAACAGACCGACAGACCGACCGACAGTCTAATTTCGCTCCAGACGGGTCCTCATTAACATGCTGTTTGTGTGTGAACCCTGACGGCTGCGCGGGGCTATTGGCGTTATGCAGACAGGTATTATGGTACACCTGCGGTCTCACTAACCCAGCAGGGAGCTCCACGAAGTTTACCTGGTGGTGGGGCTGGACGTGTGGCGGCGGCGGTGCCCAACCAGAAACCAATAACCCGTAACGATGAGGGGGTAACCAGGCAGCTGGGTGAGTGCTGGCCCAGACGTCTGAGAGCCTCTGGGAGGAGGAAGTGTACGACTTGCCTGAAGCCTTGAGTCCTTAGAGAGAGAGAGAGAGAGAGAGAGAGAGAGAGAGAGAGAGAGAGAGAGAGAGAGAGAGAGATGTGATTTGCCAAGCGTCTCCTGTTTCTTGAAGGAGACATAGGTGGATTACTGTGAATAAGTCTCTCCGATCTCTAAATAAAAGAGATAGTGTGCAGGTGAGTGCAATACATGATCATTCTCTTAACAGGTGTGTGAGGCCCTAGAGAAAACATAGCACTATTTGTTGATGAGAGGGATACAATTTACAAGGTTATCTGGGTCAGCGTCTGTAGCCTTCTCTAGCAATAAGACTGGTCCACGTGTGTCGACTCTCTGGTCTATGAGGAAGAAGAAATAATACAAGAGTGAAATCCGCCACCGCGTCTTGAATAACTCTGACATGAAGAATAATGTTTTGTCGAGTGTTAAGGGAAATTCCCGGTTGTTTGAAGAACTGGTAGGAAAAAAAATGACAGTTTACTAAGTGACGGTTTGTGTGTGTGTGTGTGTGTGTGTTTGACCAGCGGGAGACATAATGTAGTTCTTCGCCAGGCACATTAGACATTTTGGAGAAGAAAAAAAAACGAATTTAGTTGATTGTTAAGTATGGATTAGAGAGGCGGCGAGATAGCTGGAGATTAGTTGTGGCATTAGAAGGTTGCCTGAGGGGGGAGGTTCTCATGGGCGGTCGATCAAATGACCCGACGCAACAAAAACAAGCACTGATTGCATCTTCGGATGTTGGCAGCAAGGTTAGCCCGGCCCACCACACGTAAGACCCGCGGCACCTTCAATCGTGTCCCCGTTTCATGAGAGATAAC
This sequence comes from Homarus gammarus, assembly GCA_958450375.1. Classification (NCBI taxonomy): domain Eukaryota; kingdom Metazoa; phylum Arthropoda; class Malacostraca; order Decapoda; family Nephropidae; genus Homarus; species Homarus gammarus. Next base: position 1,102,829 of record CAUDMG010001226.1, on the reverse strand, counting down.
GTGGTAATCCTGCATTGCTTGTTATTTGCTAAACTTTGAACATGAACTCTTTTGTTAACTAATATAATAACACTGACAGAGAGAGTAAAACTTTTAACTGTATACATAAATAGTAATATGTGATGAGTGTTATTCCAGTTATTTAACATTTCACACACTCATTACTCAGTCATCTGCTACAACATCTGCATTATCGATGCCTCACATAGACTGGTCCCTCACCATGCGTTAACTTGACCTACTCCGTAATGTCAATCCACGACAACAAAGATATTTTTTTTACTTAAAAATTCGTTAATTAACGGCTAAAAGCATTCCAGAGCGGGAATGACTTTGGTCCTTTAGACATTGTTCAAATTGTGATCCAGACGTAGATTAGTTCAGCCCACGAACTCATCCCTGTAGCTCTAGAGGACGCAACCCTCAAGCGGTTCTCTGGAATACGTACCGTAGAGGGGTGGTAAGGACGCCGCGGGCAGAAACAGTCTTCTGCACGACCGTATAGGAGCAGGAATTACCTGTTTATTATGGGTTGACGCTATCCATATGTTGGGCGTTAGCAGTCCTCCATATACTTAAGGGGGAGACTGTGCATATAGATGAGGTCGTTGCTCGTTGCCCCCGGGTCTGAGTTTATCCCCCGTGGCTCTCTGCTTCACGTGGGGAGGACATCAAAGACTCAAGCAGTGGATCCCATGATGTATATATTTCATTTATTTGAGACTGACTGAACATCGACTATTTAGACCATAATCAGATACATGTGACTGTTGACGTATGTGTGGCAGCAGAGGCGGCTGTTCGCACTAATGAGTCCCGAAGCCAGACTATGGTCATCGTCCATACAGCCTTAAATAACTCACCAGCAGCCGCCGGAGCTCGCCACACTCTCATCCTCTTAACTTTCACCTATACATCACACGCTCTATACCTCCGGGCCGCTCGACTCCTGCATTCACTGTTGCAGCTGAGATGCCCTTCGCTGTATTCAAAGTTACAGCGACTCTTGACTGTTTAAGTGCTAGACCTCATGCTTCACTCACGGCCACGGCAACAGTAAAAATGCTAGCGTCGAGTTTTTATCACTACCAGAATGGTGTCTTGTCGCGCAAAAAAGTTATTTTATATAAGCGTGTCGTCCAGCCCCAGGCTAAGACTGCCACATGCACACGCCACAAGGTATGGGAACAAGAGGGAGGTCGGCCGCTAGCCATATGGCAGAAGGCATCGCCGACTCCACAACAAAAGCGTACCCATGCAAGATCCCTCCAGATCCCTTTGTTACCCAACCCCATTACATAAACCCATCCCGCGGCGAGTTTCTGCAGGATCGAGGTCAGCCTTCAGCCTCCAAGAAGTAGGTAATACTCCAAAGACCTGAGCCAGTGTAAAGGTGTTAAGTAGGAGAGTAAGCGGAGGTAGAGCTGTGTGGCAATGGTGTCAGCAGCACACTGGAGGCGGCCGACCCGTGCGTGCCCTCCACAACCAAACAATTACCATCACTCCTCCTGGACACGATATATGGTACAGGGGGAGGAGTCGTACCCAGCTCTTTGCTAGCTGGACGCGTATAAAGAAGGGTTGACCCCTAGATAAGGGCGGCTTGACCCCTGTATTAAGGGTTTGACTGGCTTTTATAGGGACCTCCCAGGGGCCTCGGTGTGTGTGTGTGTGTGTGTGTGTGTGTGTGTGTGTGTAGTACGACCTTTTTATCGATAAAGGGAAGACCTCATTATGGGGTTGGGATGAAAGATGGCCGCTGTGGACGTGGGATGAAGACATGTTGACCATCTTTGAGGTAAATGGAATATATAATAACACCCTCTCCCTCCCTCCCCACAACCACCCTCACTATATACAAGACGGGACCTGGAGATGAAGTGATAAGGGTGATATTATCTTAACGACGGGACCAGGTGATTGCGCCGCCTACTTAGGACCTTCTAAATTGAGATAATGGTGGAGATCACGACACTGAGGCGTAATTCAAGTTAGAGAAAACGGGAGGTGAGGGGTAACTGAGTTAACTTGTGGTGAGATGGCACGTGGAGGCCAGGAGGACGGGTGGAGGCCAGGAGGGCGGGTGGGGGCCAGGAGGGCGGGTGGAGGCCATGAGGACAGGTGGAAGCCAGAAGGACGGGTGCAGGCCAGGAGGTTTTGGAGACCAGGTGGAGGCCAGGAGGAGGCCAGGAGGACGAGTGAAGGTCAGGAGGTTTAGGAGTCGGGAGGACGAAAGATAAAAGACGAGTGTATCCGACCACCATTTGAACACTTGAACATGGAAACCATTCACCTCCTGCACGACTGATTATTATCCTGTGACGGAACTTATTAACAGGCGGACACTGTCACTAATTAGACAAAATGGACGACTAACGACATACCTAACCTAACCTAACGATAAACATTCATACCGTATGGTTGTTTGTAATCGGTAAAGGGGACAAGAGTTTAGGCCTTGAACACCCTCCTAAATAAAACAAATAAAAATCTGAAGTCTTTATAAAACTTTTGTCTTTCTATGTTCGGTTTAAAGGATATTATTGATCTAGGATGTTTAAAGATTATGTTATCCTTTGATGTTAAGGATTTAGGATGCTTGAAGGTCCTACCACTCCTGAAATCCCCGTAAAAGTTTTCAAGCAGAATATGACTTTAAAAATATTGTTAGTTTTAATTCTTTCTACAACTACAATAAAAACTTAACCTGGATGTTAAAAATAAAAATTATCTTTATTCTTGTTTCTAGATTAAAAAAAAAACGAAATAAATTTGTTTCTTGTAAATTAATTAAATCAACTGTACTATTATTATTTGTTGATATACTAAATAAACCAATCAGTAGAGCTGTCCTTAAGCTGACACAAAACAACAAAGGAACACAAAATACGACGCCCGTCCACAACACAACCCCACCACCCCCTCCCCCCACCACCCCCAACCCCTCCCCCACCACCCGGACACGACACAGACCAACACAGACGAAGGGAAACGTAATTTTAAACCCTCCTTTTATTATACCACGCAGCCATACGTTATTGCTTAAGGTACAAATTTTACGATGGTGTCTCGTGGTCACGTTGACAGTACGCACCTGACGAAGGACTCACTCTTCTCCCTTCAGGTACGGGACTTTTTTTTTTATGACCTGTTACCTTCACCACATGGAGGGTTCGATGGTCGGCCTCCTTTGTCTGTCTGTTTTTGTCCGCGTTCCGTCTGTGTGTCTGTCTGTCTTTCAGTAATAAGGTTAAGTCAGGTCCCTGTAACTCAAATTTCTTAGAGGGATTGACCCTAACTGACTGACCGTGCTGCTGGAAGGCGAGGCGTGGGAGGGATAAAGGCTGATCCAAGGTTAAGTCACCACCATTATAAAACTTATAACCTTATCTGTAACCTAACCTAACCCACCCTAACCCATAACCTATCCTAACCCAACCATTGGAAGGGTAACGCCTACAGGGGACGCTGAAGAATAGGGGTGAGTGACCTTCGTAAAGGGATAGGAGCTGCTGGGTGGGTAGGGATAAGGGTAGGGGAGGGAGGGGTAGTAGGGGGAGGCAAGTTTACCCTTATACTTAGCTGGAGGGGGATTTGCTGGTTCGCTTTGGGGTGTAAGGAGGAAGCGGCGGAGGAGGAGGAAGAGGGGGAACATGAAAAGGAGGAGGATGAAGAAGAAGAGAAGGAGGAGGAGGAAGAGAAAGAGGAGGAGGAGGAGAAGGAAGAAGAAGAAGAAATGGGAGAGGAGGAAGAGAAGGTGAAGAAGGAAGAGGAATTGGAGGACGAAGAGGAAAGTGAGGAGGAGGAAGAGGAAGAGGAGAGAGGTTTTACCAACACACCTTGACTCACCTGTTGCTAATAATAACAACAACATAAGGTATGGTAGACAAGCTTAAAAAAAAAAAGGCAACCTGGGCCACACAAGGTACTACCAATATTTGCTACCGACGATGACGACGCCAGGGGTATACCTTAAGCTCTTGTGCCCTTTGTGAGAGAGGAGGGAGAGGGGTGAGAGAAGGCTAGGTCATGGTGTACACAGTGGGGAGGGGAAGGGAAGAGGGAGAGGGGGGGTGGTTAAAGGGGAGAGATGAATGGATGAAGAGGAAGTGAAGGGGTATCGTAAAGGGAAAAAGAAGAGGTGGGTAGGAATAAGGGGAAGAGAAGGATGAATGTGGTTTAACCCTTTGAGTACTATAGCTTAATATTTTGAGGGTCATAGTTTAACCCTTCAAGGACGAGGCTAAGACTCAAAGGTCACATATCAACGCCAAAGGTCAAAAGTTCAATCGTTAAAGGTTTGTCATTCACACATCACCTCACTCGAGTCACTGATCCACTTTACCTTCATACTACCTAAACCCGACACAAACAAAAAACAAACAAAAATAACATTATTCTACAGTGACTTTGTTTGGGTAGACTACAGTGACCTTATTTGGGTAGATTACAGTGACTTTGTTTGGGTAGATTACAGTGACCTTGTTTGGGTAGACTACAGTGACCTTGTTTGGGTACACTAAAGTGACCTTGACCTATGCCTCAGTGACCTAAAAGTGAAATGGGAACTACTTTTTCTTCCTGCGGGGGACCAGTTTCTTCTGCAGTAGCTGTCAGGTGTTCGTGGGTTATGGTCTACTCTTGTTACAACCCGGGCAGTGACGCACAGCAACACACTACAACTTACTGTATCACACCACAAGGTCCTCCCTCCCTCCCTGGTGCCCTCTCTCTCTCCCTGGTACCCTACCTCTCTGCTACTCTCTCTCCCTGGTACCCTACCTCTCTGCTACTCTCCCTCCCTGGTACCCTCCCTCCCTGGTACCCTGCCTCCCAGGTACCCTCCCTCTCTCTCTGCTACCCTCCCTCCCTGGTACTCTCCCTCCATGGTACCCCCTTTCCTGCTGCCCTACCTCTCTGCTACTCTCCCTCCCTGGTACCCTCCCTCCCTGGTACCCTCCCTCCCAGGTACCCTCCTCCCTGGTACCCTCCCTCCCAGGTACCCTCCCTCCCTGGTACTCCCCCTCCCTGATACTCTCCCTCCCTGGTACCCTCCCTCCCAGGTACCCTCCCTCCCTGGTACTCCCCTCCCTGATACTCTCCCTCCCTGGTACCCTCCCTCCATGGTACTCTCCCTCCCTGGTACTCTCCCTCCCTGCTATTCTCCCTACCTCACTCTCCAGGGTCACTCTTTGTTAGCGCTCAAGATTAATGATTCACAAACACTACTTATGTGGAACTTAAGGGTGTACTTCGATAAGTCAGGATTACTGCCTAGGAAAGAGGGAGGGAGGGCGGGCATCAGGAAGGAAGGAAGGAAGGACGAAAGAAAGGAAGGGAGGGAGGGAAGCAGGAAGGAAGGAAGGAAGGGAAGCAGGAAGGAAGGAAGGAAGGAAGGGAGGGAGGGAAGCAGGAAGGAAGGAAGGAAGGAAGGGAGGGAAGCAGGAAGGAAGGAAGGAAGAGGCCAACGACGACTGTTTTCAATCAATAAATACATCAACATGATATATGATGTTGCCTACGGTAATGGTTCACTGAAATACGACATACTGTAGTTACTAGTACGATAATTATTTGTAAAGTATAATATTTATTTACCAAGAACGATATTGTTAAACGATACGATAATTACTGAAGAAAGAACGACATATCTACAAAATTACGATACCTTTATGAAGTAGGCTACGATAATTACTTGAAGAATATATCGTAGGTTCGGTGACGTAATGTGGACTCTGGCGTCCGATGTTGTTGATGGTGGTAGTCGACACACCGTCCAGGACCTATTACCGTACATCCTAGTTGTGGGGCGTGTAAACATGGCGGTGGCGGAGACGGTGGGAAGGAGTAAGGGGGCGGGAGTTGTTGTAGGGGTGGCTGTGTTACTTTACTTTATCCTCTTCACCACGGGTCAGCTTGTTAACCGCCTGGGTGGTCCGCCACGTCTCTGTTACGGACTGTCAGTAAGTATTGGGCATGCACTGGCTACTGAATGTATCTGTACCTGCTACAGTGTTGGTCAAGTCTGGTCTTGAATGAGCTCACACTCGGTGCTGTCACAGCATTTCTTTCCACTTTATTTCAGGAGTTCACAACTTACACTCTTAAAAAGTTTACCCTGACAGTTTTCTGAACTTGTGGCGGGTGTCCGCCAGCTTCAGATATGAACACTCGATTGAGTATTGCCCTTTGAAATGTTTATAAACTTCTATTAAGTCACCCCCTTTGTACACCTATACTATAAGCTAGGCAACGGCAGGCAGGCGTTCTAATCTCTTAGTAACTGAGGTGCCATAGTGCTGGCACCAGTCTGGCGGCCCTCCTTAGGACATTTTCAATTAACTGGCAGTTTCTAGTATATCTCGGTGACCAGACGGGATGACAGTACTCCTAACTATATAGGAAGCACTTCACTTTTCAAGAGCGTTACGAGGGAAGGACCGTCTAGGTATGTGAACCTTATTATAAGACCTACTAACTTCGCAGCGTGATTCACATTCTTCTGACAATGGCCCGAGAACTTCGGTCCGTTGTCAATATACACACCCTGGTCCTTTTCACACTTGGTCTCGGTGAATGCAGTTTCTTCGTCCAGTTGGGACATGTGGTACGCCTCCTTACGGTTGGTACGACCTCGGTGCATCTTCTTCCATTTCGCGGCACTGAATCTTAACAGCCATTCCTTTGATCACTCCTGAAGCTGACAATCTGTAACGCTTCACAATCTGTTTGCTTCTTAATTTCCCTGAATAACTTGGCATCGTCCGCGAACATTTGAGTGGAGACGTGTACAGCTTCTGATATATCGTTTAAGAAACGAAGAACAGCGGTCTCGGTACACTGCCCTGTGGTACCCCGCTTGTCACGGGTACACATTAATCACCACACACTGCTTGAGGTCGTGGAGAAAGCCTCTGGTCCACACTGAGACCCTCTCCCAAACACTGTACCCTTTCCAGTTTAATTTTCAGCCTTTCACGTGGTACGCTGTCGAAAGCCTCAGTAAAGTCTAGACACTAAATATATATTATCGATATTGCCACCACGTTCCAGGATCTGCGTCTACACCTCAAATAATTGTGTCAAGCAGGAGCGTCCCGGCATAATGTTGGCAGTCCTTTACAAGGTTGTTTTGTAGTAGATGGCACCTAAAAAAAAAAATGCTTTCCAGTACTTTACACACTATGCTGGTCAAACTCACCGGCCAATAATTATGTGCGAATGTCGATCTCTTAGTTTGAATATAGGACTCACATATACCAGTCTCCAGTCTCTCGCTCGTCCACAACTCACTTAACACTATGGGATGCACCCCAGCAGGGCCAGCTGTTCTTAGTACCTTATGCTTTGAAAATATGTTTCTAATTCACTCTTCAGATCTGAGAACTCACTGCGCGTCTCTCTGTTTACGATTAAAGGAATATTTTGTATAAATAGACCAAAGTCGCTTCTTGATGCTGAGTGGGGGCGACTCTATGTTCTGCGTTGGCCTCTGTGCGAAAAACATTATACCACACGAAACGTCATTATAATGTATAACTAAAACGCTTAATGAATGTACAGAAGTTCATTATATAATTGTGTATACTTATACACACATACACTCACACAATTGTATATAATAATGTAGATATACAGTACTTACATAATACTGAGGCTGGAGGGTATAGCTGTCTCGGCTCCTGTGTCACTCCCTGAAAAAAAAAATAACTTAGTGGATGTTTATATTTGTGTGTGTGTGTGTGTGTGTGTGTGTAAGCTGCACACTTAAACAAGGCCAACTATCAACAACCTGTTAATTTATTCACGGTAAGAACAAGCCACAAATGAGTTCTTATGCCTAATAAATCAAGACTAATAGTAGTAGTAGTAGTAGTAGTAGAAATAGTAGTAGTAGTAGCAATAATAGCAATAGTAGTACCATTAATAGCATTGGAAGCTGCGTCTAGTACAACAGCAGTAAACACAAAACTAGTTATGAAGAAACGTAAAGGTCAGGCATAGCAAACTCTATGTAAAGAATCACCATTATGTAACTGGTATATATGTCCCTTGCCAGGAGTTCCGGGTTGGTGGGCGAGCAGAGGGTGGGAATGCAGTGGGCGGTGGTGAAGGTTGAGTGCGAAGGAAATGTAGAAGAAGGGGGGGGGGGAGGGAGGAAAAGGAAGGAGGTAGAGGGTGAGATGGAAGAGGAAGAAGGAAGGATGAGAAGAACGAGAAGATGAGGAAGAAGGAGAGAAAAAATGGGAATTACAATGACAGTGATACCTATATAATTACCGCATGTAACAGGACCTGACAGCTACCTAATTCACCCTAACAGACAGGCAAACAACTCCCTAATTCACCCTTAGACAGACAGCACCCTAATTCAGTCTCCACCCATCATCCCTCTACTCCCCCCCCCTTCTCCCCCTACCCCTCTCCCACCCCCCTTCCCCTTATTCTCCCACAACAATAGTCTCGGGCCCACCCTGATGGACCGTAATAGTCCCTTAAGGGGTGTGGCCCTGGCTAAGGGTATACACACTGCAGGTGACTTAATGACCAAAGGGAAGATTACAGGGGGAAAGGGGGAAGAAGGGAGGGAAGGGGTGAAAGGAGGAAAATAGGGATAAAATTAGAATGGATATGGGCAGGTGGAAGAGGGGGTAGGTAGTATGGGAGGGGGTGTAAAGGATGGGGAGGTGGTAGGAAAGGGGGAAGTGGAAAGGAGTAAGGGATAAAGGAAGGGTAAGGGAAGGGGGTGGTAAGGGGAGGAAGTAAGGGGGAAGGGGAGAAGTGGTAAAGGGGGAAGGGAGGGTGTGTAAAGAGAGTGGGGGGGGGGGGGTATATACACAGACCTTGGACCCCACCCGTCAAACCTAAGTGTATGGCCTTGTGTGTGTGTGTGTGTGTGTGTGTGTGTGTGTGTGTGTGTGTGTGTCATAGTCATATTAATGTCTGGAATATAACACCATATGTCTGTTATGTATAAGACAGACATAAAAACACAAACACGCAAAACCAAACATACAGTTAGACACACACACACACACACACACACACACACACACACACACACACACACACTATCTAACTGCAAATTAACTAAAGAACTACCGGTACCAAATAAACAGAAAAACGAATAATCGGTCCCCAATACAAACAAGCAAACAGCCCACAAAATGAAAAACAAACAAACATACAGTCTCCCAACATAAACAAACACTCGATCCCTAACACAAAGCAAACATATAAACATTCGGTCCCTAACACAAACATAAAAACATTCGGTCCCTAACAAGAAAAAACAAACAAACAAACAAAATAAACAATCAAATCCCCAACACGAATAAAAAAAAAAATCGGTTCCCCAATGCAAAACAAAAACAAAACTAGAAACTCGGTCTCCTTACACGAAAAAAAGGAAAGACAGACAAAACAGACAGACAGACAGACAGATTCAGTCTCCAACACGAAACAAACAAACAAACGGTTCCTCAGCAACACTATTAATGCAGCAGCCTCCCCTCGCTAGTTAGGACCAACCATCCCGCAGTCCTAATAAAGTAGCCAGTGACGTTTACTCTATTTTGAGGTGCAGTAACTTGACTCATCCTAGACGAAAATATACCTAAGGAGGAAGGGAGGGAAGGGGGCAAGGGGAAGAAGGGAGTGAGGGAGGGAGGCAAGGGGAAGACGGGAGGGAGGGAGGCAAGGGGAAGACGGGAGGGAGGGAGGCAAGGGGAAGACAGGAGAGAGAGGGTGGGGTTAAATGGAATGGGGGAAGGGAGGGGGTGAATGGGAAGGGAGGAGAGAGGCGTTGAAGGGAAGGGAGGGGTTGGAGGTAAAGAGGGAGGATTTGATGGGGATGGAAGGAGAGGGAGGGAAGGAGAGGGGGGGGGCAAAAGGGGATTGAAGGGGAGGGATGGAGGGAGGAGTTGATGAGGAAGGAATGAAGGACGGAAGGAGAGGTTGAATGGAAAGGAGGAAGGGAGAGAGGAGGTCCAAAGGGAGTGAGGGAGAGAGGGAGAGGAGGAGAAGGAGCGAGGCTGGTGTATGCAAATAGCCCAGTCTAAACCACACTCGGTAATCACTCCAGGTGGGATATGAGTAAGTCAGGTGAGCGAGTCAGACAGGTGGGTTAAGAGTCAGTTTAATGAGTGAGTGAGAGAGTCAGAGAGTCAGGTGAATAACGTGGAAGGTAAACGCCAACATCCATACACCTGTTGTGGACTGACGAATCACAGAACAGATAATAATAATAATAATAATAATAATAATAATAATAATAATAATAATAATAATAATAATACCCACCATCAAGTTATAGCACAGGTACAGTAATCACCGGGTGGATGTGTATAGATGTGTATAAATATGTATAGATCTGTACGTAAGACCTGCTGCGTTATATAGGAGAATCAAGGCTACATTATGAAAACAAATATAAGTTTTTTGCTGTATTTTTTCTCGTGTTTGTTTTCACTCCCGTGTGTCTCAACTTTTTATTGTGATTTTTTTTTTGTGGTAAGAAGGAAGCTCAGGTGTAAACAAACAAATATATACATAAACAAGGGGTGTAAACAAACAAACACATACACAAACAAGGGATGTAAACAAACAAACACATACACAAACAAGGGGTGTAAACAAACAAACACATACACAAACAAGGGGTGTAAACAAACAAACACATACACAAACAAGGGGTGTAAACAAACACATACACAAACAAGGGGTGTAAACAAACAAACACATACACAAACAAGGGGTGTAAACAACAAATATGCACAAACAAAATATTTACATACCACAAAGTACAAAGGTAAACAAAAACACGTAAACTTTCCACAAATAGTTTTTCTTTATTATTTTATCTTATTCCTTATTTATTATATATTCCTCGTGTTCCTACATCTCAAAGGGAAAGATAATAGAAAGAAGCAAACCTCGATAATAAAAAAATAATATAATAATTAAACACAACAAAATAAATTAAATACTAAGACCAGGTGAGGTCCCCCCCCCCCCTTATTAGTCATTGTTTACCGCATCTTCTTCCTTCCTTCCTTATTTATTTGTTTACTTACATACTCACTCACATTCTTGCTTCCTTCCTTCTTTCCTTCCTTCCTTACATACTTATTTATTTGCTTACATACTCACTCACATTCTTTCTTCATACCTTCATTCCTTCCGCCTCTGAAGGAAGAACTGAGAACGCTCATATATTGTAAACACGCGACTTATAACAACAACAATAACAACAACAACAATAACAACAAAAATAACAACAACAACAAAAACTCACACTAAACTACAAGTAATTTTTTCCCACTCGTCATACTAAAGTTAACAAAGGTTTGAGGAAAAAAAAAACAGCAACAACTCGCTTCTCGGATGAACGCTTTATTCAAATCATGTCCGGCCCACCTGGCGCTATGGTTGAGTGGCTGCCCAGGTAACACGCATCCCACCTCCACCTTGTTCTAGATCACCATGCTCTGGTCTACCATGCTTCAGACTACCATGTTCCGGCCTACCATTTTCTAGCCGACCATGCTCCGGCCTACCATTTTCTAGCCTACCATGCTCCGGCCTACCATTTTTTAGCCTACCATGCTACAACCTACCATTTTCTAGCCTACCATGCTACAACCTACCATTTTCTAGCCTACCATGCTACAACCTACCGTTTTCTAGCCTACCATGCTCCGGCCTACCATTTTCTACCTGACCATGCTCCAGCATACCATTTGCTGAAAAATGGCAAATGAAATTCAACACCAGCAAGTGCAGCGTACTTAATATTGGAAGAACAAATACTGACAATGTATACAGCCTTAACAACATCAACCTAGAGAAGTCGACTTGTGAAAGAGACCTAGGGGTACTTGTAAGCCCGGACCTACGGCCTAGAAAACAGTGCGTTAATGTTCGAAATAAGGCAAACAGAGTATTGGGTTTTATATCTAGAAGTGTAAGTAACAAGAGTGCAGAGGTCTTATTGCAACTATATCTTGCGCTAGTCAGGCCGCATCTCGATTATGCGGTTCAGTTCTGGTGCCCTTATTATAGAATGGATATCAATTCACTAGAGTCGGTGCAGCGAAGAATGACGAAAATGATTCCGGGACTTAGAAACCTTCCATATCAGGATAGGTTAAAGAAACTTAACTTGCATTCCCTAGAAAGACGAAGAGTGCGGGGAGATATGATAGAAGTATTTAAGTGGGTGAAAGGAATCAATAAAGGGGATATAGATAAAGTTCTTATAATATCCGAGCAGGATAGGACTCGAAGCAACGGATTTAAGTTGGATAAGTTTAGGTTTAGGAGGGAGATAGGAAGAAACTGGTTAAAAAATAGGGTGGTGGACGAGTGGAACAAGCTTAGCAACTTTGTAGTAAGTGCGGGAACTCTGGAAAGTTTCAAAAGGAAGCTAGGCAGACTCATGGATGATAGAGAGTGGTAGTAACTCTCGACAGGAGCTGCCATGCACAGGCCAACCGGCCGATTGCAGACTCCTTATTTTCTTATGTTCTTATGTTCAATGTTCCAACTACCATTTTCTAGCCGCTCATGCTCCGGCCTATCATGTCCTAGCACTGTTTCCACACTCCAGCCTTTCCTTCGCCTATACTCGTATCCTAGTGACCGGATTTGTATCCTAGCACCTAGTACCTAAAGCCTAGTAACCACACAAGTACAGCCTAGCAATACTCTCTCTCTCTCTCTGTCTCTCTCTCTCTCTCGCAATGATCAACTCTACATCACTAAAATAATACTTTATATTATTTATTCACATTACGCATTTCTCTACGCCGCCTCAATCATACGCTTCTCTACGCCACATTCCACCTCTCTATTCTCTTTATACCGATTCCTTCTAAAATAAAATCAAGGTATTGCGTAGTGACGTCACTTCCGGCAGTAGCAGGTGTGATGAATCTTTACATGAATCACCGGAAGCTTCTCCATCACTTACCTGTGACTAACACACCTGTGACAGGGTGTGTGTTAGGTACACCCGTGGCAGGTGATATGGTAACTACTGAAGAGGCACTACTACTACTACTACTTTTTTTTTTTTTTTTTTTTTTTTTTTTTTTAAAGTGGCCTCCAGCCTCCCCCAATAGCCACACCTTCGCCACCATTTATTTACCTTAATATTAAATATCCTACTACTACTACTACTACTACTACTACTATCCTACTACGACTAGTTTTTTTTTTCTTTTTTAATGGCCTCCAGCCTCCCCTAATAGTCATACCTTCACCGCCAATTTATTACCATAAAATTAAATGCCCTAATACATAAGTAGCTGTCCTAGTTGTGTTGAGTTAGTTGAGCCGCAGAGCTATGCGGTATTCAGTGACTGTTGCCTCATAGTCAATATCTGCAACTGTTGTCGGCTTTGGGGTCGATGCTCTCGTTCCCCTGAGGCAGAACAAAGCAGGCCTAAGGAGAGAGAAGGACAGTCGACATCTCATCCAGGCTGTAACATAACTTCTGGGCTGCTGCTTCTGTTCGGATAGCACCACCGCGAGTCTGGCGTAGAAGAATCTTGCACTTGGTCCCATCCCACCAGAGGTTGTGAACACCAGAGGAGTGAAGCTGTATTGATCAACGTTCTGAATTCTCTCCCCGTATGCCCTTATCTTGTCGTTCTCGTTCCTTCTGTGTGCAGCATCGAGAGCTAAGTTACGGTGACATGCGGCCATGGGATCAAAAATCCTGATGTCGAAGAAGGCTCACTGTCCCCGCTGTGTCCAGAATCCTTGAGCACTGATGTCAACACGGGCTTCGTTGGATGTGTTTGAAGTCCTATGCTACTACTACCACTATTATCGTTATCACCATCTGTTGTCAATCTCCAGGTATCATTTGTCGCTTCTATTATCTATCGCATCTGAGTCGATAGACAGTTTCTTCTATATTTTAGTACATGTCACTAAGGGAGGGAGGGAGGGAGGGAGGGAGCCATATCTATCCTGCTAGGCGTCACCAGGAGCTATAAGCGTCACCAGGAGCTAGGCGTCACCAGGAGCTAGGCGTCACCAGGAGCTAGGCGTCACCTGGAGCTATAGGCGTCACCAGGAGCTAGGCGTCACCAGGAGCTAGGCGTCACCAGGAGCTATAAGCGTCACCAGGAGCTAGGCGTCACCTGGAGCTATAGGCGTCACCAGGAGCTAGGCGTCACCTGGAGCTAGGCGTCATCAGGAGCTAGGCGTCACCAGGAGCTAGGCGACGCCCCCAGCATCGAACCCGTTTCTCGCCCTTGAGCTGCGTGTAACCTGATCCTCTGAGCAATGTCGACGCCTGTAAACGCCAGGACGAGTGGCTGACAGCGCCTGGCATTTCTCTGCACCCTGGAGAGACAACAATCCGGAAAGCTACGCCAGACGAACGAGCGCCCGCTATATTGTGGTGAGAGATCGAACCCCCCCCCCCCCCCCCGAAAGACTTCTGCTTGTTAGTGGTAGTAAGGAGTGTTGGTACCTGCTGACACTGGTGGTGGTACCTCGAGGAACAATGATGGTACCCCTCCAACTGTACCTCGAGGAACAGTGATGGTTCTCCTCCAACTGTACCTCGAGGAACAGTGATGGTACTCCTCCAACTGTACCTCGAGGAACAGTGATGGTACCCCTCCAACTGTACCTCGAGGAACAGTGATGGTACTCCTCCAACTGTACCACGAGGAACAGTGATGGTACCCCTAACTGTACCACGAGGAACAGTGATGGTACCACTAACTGTACCAAGGGTGAGAGTAGTGGTACCTCCAGTAGTAACAGTGACAGCATATGATACCTGCAATACTGTCAGTGAGAGTTGTGTGGTACCCCCAACACCATGGATGTGTGGTGCGGTGTGGTGTGGTACAGTGTGGTGTGGTACAGTGGGGTGTGGTACGGTGTGGTGTGGTACAGTGGGGGTGTGGTACAGTGGGGGTGTGGTACAGTGGGGTGTGGTACAGTGTGGTGTGGTACAGCGGGGTGTGGTACAGTGGGGTGTGATACGGTGCTGTGTGTGGTACAGTGGAGTGTGGTGTGGTACAGTGTGGTGTGGTAGAGTAGGGTGTGGTGTGGTACCTCTGCTAATAGCCCCCCCCCCCCCTCCCACACACACACACACGTACGGTACCTCAACGTGTTAAACATTCAGGGTCGTGTTTATATTAAGAAAGTTTAATGTCAGGGTGTGACTTCCAGGACACCCACTGATCACACCTCCTTCATGTTTTCCTGCTAGTACACACAAGGACGCCATTAACCCCCCCCCCCCCCCCTTACCACACCACGCACTTAAAAACCCACAAATAAATCCTGGTTTAGTTTTCAAATATATTAGTTTTAACGTAGATTGAAGCTATGGGTTAAGGCATTGAGCTAAATGTTAATAACTTTTGATAATATTCTTAGTTTCGTTCAGTATTTGGTGGTGTAATTTTATGACTGGTTGTGTTTTGTCTTTTTTCATCCTGGGGATAATATGAGGTGTGGGCTAAGAAGCGCTGTCTGCCAGAGGTGCCTTTATAAGGAGCTGGGTACAGGGACTGTATGCCGAGGTAGACAGTCCAGAGAGAAAGACGAATAAAGGAAAAAAAAAGAAATTATCATTCTTTCTTTTATCTTTCTCACAATTCATTATTTGTTCCTTCTTCCTTATTTCTTACTTCCCCCTGTAGTTATATTTTGCATTATATACTCAGGAACAATATGAACCAAGAGGGTGAAATTTTAACACGAAAGTGACTAAATGCATTAACAAAAGCTACCATTTATTTGTCTATGGCGTAACACGAGGAGAGGGGAGGGGGAGGGGGGGGGGTGGTCCTGTGCATTTAATGTTCGTTGGCCGCATAACATCCATAACGGTTTCCATTACAGGAGAGGGGAAATGTTAGTTGCTGCTGACTGCTCGTGCTGGCGTTGTTTTTTTGTGGTACGTCAATCTGGTGTCAGCGTAGAGAGAAGATTTTGTTACTAGTTTACCTTCAGGATGGATTGACCATGTGACTGTATGTACTGACCTTGTGAGCATAATGAGATCTCTGTTTACAGTTGTGTTGTAATGTAACAAAGTCCTCGTCTTCCTCCTTTCCATGACACACACACACACACACACACACACACACTTACTATTCCCATTCCACCACAAAAAAAAAAAAATATTCACAACACATCCACAAAACACAAGAACAGTGGCCACAATATTTATCAATAATCACAAAGGTCATCTATATACAGTACACCAGAAACATCGATAAAACGTTTTTCATTAACTTTTTAACTCAACCCGAACCAAGAGACTAAACTTTTTTTTTTGCATTATTCACTCTTAGTAATTATTAATCCGTACACATCGTACCATGAGCCGCCAGGAGGCCTTAACATTTACAGGTGTTGAGAGGCTGGGTGACCTGGGTCGTCTCCTGAAGGTACGCGCCTCGAACACCTGCAAGGCTCTTTTATAGATGTGAATAATACCACAACAACAGCATTAATAATAGTAATAATAATAATAATAATAATAATAATAATAATAATAATAATAATTATAATAATAATAATAATAATAATAATAATAATAAGTGTGCGTATGTATGCGTGTAACCAAAAAAAATATCGTCGTGAACACACAATCACGCCACCCTCATCATACAATTCGGGCAGGACAGACTGGACAGACAGACAAGAGTAAGTAATGGCAGTGTTTTAATCCTGTGAATTATATATGACCTCCACCTGTGAGACGCAGCTGAGAGAGATACACCTGTTCCTCGTGGACAAGGCTATCAGGTAATCCCATATTCTTACTGTAACTTAACCGAGACTAATGGATTCTAAGATCACCTGAAGAGTAACCCCCTAGTTTATTTAACCACAAGATTAACCAACTCGAATGCTTCCTGGGTAATTAGGTTAGGTTAGGGTGGTTAATCTTTAGGTGCAATAAGTTGGACAGATGAATCTTGAGGTTATCCGATATTTTAACTATAAATTTAAAATAGAATTATAATTTTAACCAGACGTGAAACAAAGTTGAGGATTGTTACGTCTTGGCTGGAAGGTATCGCAGAGTGTAGCGTGTTATCGTAGCAGGATTACGATAACCTTTAGAGATAGAAAGAGAGCCCTACCCTACCCTACCCTACCCTACCCTACCCTACCCTGCCCTACCCGACCCTACCCTACCCTACCCTGCCCTACCCGACCCCTACTATGGAAGTTTAATATTCTTTGCGATTAAACTTGTCACTACGATATACACCATTGATATAATTTTCATTTCACAACATTAATGAAAGACCCAGAGAATATTTGTCGCTGATTAAAAGCTGAAAAAATACGACACTTCTTTTTGTGGGGTGGTGGGGGTGGGGGCTGGGGTGGGGGGGGGGTTCTTATTCATATACATACAATATATATATTATATTTTTTACACTTTTGGGAGTTCTTATTCATTTACATAGTCACTTTCTTTTACACTTTTTTGTTTTACATTTACGGAACTTTTCTTTCATTTGTATTAATTCTTTTACACATGACCACATTACTATCCTATGACTATTATTCATTATTTCACGACCATTCAAGACGACCTTATGAGCACTTAAGAAAAGAAAAAAAAAGACTAAAATAAAGGAAGAACGGAAGAATGAAATGGGCGCATGAAACAGGAAAACAATTAAGTCCCTTCTCCTGCGCACACACACACACACACACACACACACACACACACACAAACTGCTCGTGGCAATGAAGAACCAGTGATCTCTCCAAACTCAGTAAAATACGGGTATTTCCCCTCCTTCAGCCCCCCCTTACGTACTGTACACTCACCCCCTCTCCTCTCCTCTCCTCCAGCTCTCTCCCCACACCCTTCTCTCTCCCCCCACACAACCCCTCCTCTCCCCACACACATACACACCTCCACCTCTCTCCTCACACAACCCCTCCTCTCCACATACCCCCCCCCCCTCCACTCCCTCCCTCACACACCCCCTCCCCTCCCCTGCAAGCAAACACAGAGACTGGAAGCATCGTGGGACAAGTCAAGTGCACCTGGAGGTCAAAACCCTGGAGGAGTGAGGCTTTTCCTCCTCCTGCTCCTCCTCCTCTTTCATCTTCCTTCTCTTTCTCCCCCTCCTTTCTTTTTCTCCTCCTCATTCTTCTACCCTCCTATATCTCCTCCTTCTCTACCTCCTCTTCCTGCTTCTTCCTTTCTCCCCCCTCTTCCTCCTCCTCCTCTCTGAAATATTGTGATGCTGTTGCTATGCTTGACGGGGAGGGGAGGAGTACAGATTGGGGTAGGGAGGAGGAAGAGGAGAAGGAAGAAGACAGGGAGGAGGAGGAGGAGGAGGAGAGAGCAGATGGAGGAGAAAGAGGAGCAGCAGATGGAAGAGGAGGTTGAAGAGGAGAAATATGGAATAGATGAAGTAGGAAGAGGGGGAAAAGGTAAGAGATGGAAAAGAAAAAGAAGGAGGAGGAGGAAGACGGGGGGGGGGGGAATAGGAATAGAGGAGGAGGAAGAAGACGGGGGATAGAAGGAATAGGTAACGGATGGAGAAGGAGGAGGAGGAGGAGAAATAGGTAACAGATGGAGGAGGAGGAGGTAACAGATGGAAGAGGAGGAGGAGAGGTCAGAGGGAACACAAACATACCTAGAGAACTCATCATCCTCCCACGGCCGATGTCTAGCGCAGATAACTATGGCCTGAGTACCTCTCGTCTTGTTTGACTGAGTGTTGCTTAAGTAAGGTTATCTCCTCTTGGTGATGTATGGTGTATGATGTTGGTGATAGTTTCGGTGATGATGGTTGTGTTGGTGATGGTGTAGGTAATGAGTGATGATGCTGAGAGTGGTGATGGTGTCTGATGGTGATGATATTGGTAACGGTGGTGATGGTGGTAGTTGGTCTAGCCGAAGACAAAGACATTTACCACAAAACGTCTCTATTTTAGGAATATAACAACACCTTTAAACGAACACACACACACACACACGCACACGCACACGCACACACACACACACACACACACACGTGATTGCAGACCCACGTGTATACACATAGTGAACTGAATTGTAAATGCTCCTGTGGTCAGTTAGACAAGCCACCTGAAGAAATGACAAGACAACAGAACACACACACACACACACACATACACACACACACACACACACTTGAAGGCAGTAGGCATGGCACCGTGGCGGTCTCTCTCTCTCTCTCTCTCTCTCTCTACTGTATACACCACTGGAGTAAGCGAGAGGTTGTGTGGCAAGTAATAACAAACTGGGTGCTGAGAGAGAGAGAGAGAGAGAGAGAGAGAGAGAGAGAGAGAGAGAGGAGGGAATATCTCTTCGTGTTTCATCATACGCTGGGTAGGGATGGAGGAGGGAGGGGCGGGGGAGGGGGGGGGGGGGCTCTATGTCACCAAGACGATGGATGTACTTAAATAGAAAACATGGACTTCCCCCCCCCCCCCCCCCCACACCTCCTCTATAGTGCCACGTGCTTGTTGCTGGATTGTGTGGTTGTGGTTGTAGTTGTTGTTGGGTGCAGGTGCTTGGTTATTAGTCTTGATGTTGTTGTTGGATGTTGTTGTTGTTGTTGTTGTTGTTATCGTGGATGTTTTTCTTGTTGTTATTGTTGTTATTTTTGTTTGTTGCTATTGTTGGGTAACTGATTTGCGTAAAAAAAAAAATCATATTTCCTCCCCATCCCACCCAACCTTCCTCCCCTCCCCATCCCACCCCACCTTCCTCCCTTCCCCATCCCACCCCACCTTCCTCCCCTCCCCATCCCACCCCACCTTCCTCCCCTCCCCATCCCATCCCACCCCACCTTCCTCCCCTCCCCATCCCACCCCACCTTCCTCCCCTCCCCATCCCACTCCACCTTCCTCCCCTCCCCATCCCACCCCACCTTCCTCCCTTCTCCACCTCATCCTACCTTCCTCCCCTCCCCACTTATCGTCCTATTCCTCATGAGTCATCCCTTGGTCCCTTATTTCCTCTTTACAATAATCTCCCCATGTTAGCTCCCCCTCCTTCATTCTCTTCCCGTTCTTCCTCCTTTTCCTGTCCCGTCCTTCTTAACCCAAATGCCTCCTCCTCCCCACAACACCACCTCCTCCCCACAACACCTCCACCTCCTCCTCCCCCCCACAACACGTCCTCCTCCTCCCCACAACACCACCTCCTCCCCACAACACCTCCACCTCCTCCTCCCCCCACAACACGTCCTCCTCCTCCCCACAACATCTCCTCCCTCCTCCCCACAACACCACCACCTCCTCCTCCCCCCCACAACACGTCCTCCTCCTCCCCACAACACCACCTCCTCCCCACAACACCTCCACCTCCACCTCCCCACAACACCACCTCCTCCTCCCCACAACACTTTCTCCTCCCCACAACACACTCCCCTAAGCTCCCCAGCATATTCGGTCACATGTTGTTATGCTACACTGAACAATATGAAATTCAAATTATACACACAGGATACTGGCCAGGGGTAATGAACAAGTCTCTCTCTCTCTCTCTCTCTCTCTCTCTCTCTCTCTCTCTTTCTCTCTCTCTCTCTCTAGTGTTGTGTGTGTTCGCTCCTCATTATACATTCATAAGGTGTCATGTTTTCTTCAAGTATTACAAAACCACCTCTAAATTATGTTCCCCTGGAGGTTCATGAGGAATGTGGAGGGCGTGGTGTGGGGGAGGCGTGGTGTGGGGGAGGCGTGGTGTGGGGGAGGCGTGGTGTGGTGGAGGCGTGGTTGTGGTGGAGGCGTGGTGTGGTGGAGGCGTGGTTGTGGTGGAGGCGTGGTTGTGGTGGAGGCGTGGTTGTGGGGGAGGCGTGGGTGTGGGGGAGGCATGGTGTGGGGGCGTGGCAATGGGAGGTTGGCGTAGTTAGAGGGCGTGGAAAATAAAGACAATCGTGGAGAGAGAGAGAGAGAGAGAGAGAGAGAGAGAGAGAGAGAGAGAATCGTGGAAAAGGAGACAGAAGAGAGAAACACAGTCTTAGACAAAGGGAAAGGAGGGTTAGGATGGAAGAGGGCAAGGCCATCATCACAAAGGGAGCTAGGAAGCCTATCAGTAAGAAGAGGGAGTGTGGTTAGGTTAGGTTAGGTAGACACGGGCGTGGGTGGAATGGAAGAAAGGAGGAAAGGGGGGGGGGGAGAGGGTGGGTGTGTGGGTGGCCAGTGGATAGCTAAGACACTCATAGCTAGACCGGCGTGGTTAATGATGGACGGGAATGGTTATTGAAGGAGGGCCGTGGTTAATGAGGGAGAGGCGTGGTTAATGAGGGAGAGGCGTAGTTAATGAGAAAGGGGCGTGGTTAACGAGAGGGGTGTGGTTAATAAGGAAGGGGCGTGGTTAACGAGAGGGGTGTTGTTAATAAGGGAGGGGCGTGGTTAACGAGAGGGGTGTGGTTAATGAGGGAGGGGCGTGGTAAACGAGAGGGGTGTGGTTAATGAGGGAGAGGCGTGGTTAACGAGAGGGGTGTGGTTAATGAGGGAGAGGCACGGTTCACCAGGAAAAGATGTAGTTATCCAGGAAAGGGGCATGGCTAACCAACAGAGGGTGTGGCTAACAAGAAATGGGCGTGGTTATATACCAGGATTGGGCGTGGTTAGACAGGAGAGGGCGTGACTAATAGGAGGGAGGGGCCACAGGAAAAAAGAATGAAGACAGTGGAACAAAAAATGAAGAGAGAGAGAGAGAGAGAGAGAGAGAGAGAGAGAGAGAGAGAGAGAGAGAGAGAGAGACAAATGAGTGAAAATGGGAGAGCGAAAGACACCTACAAACTAAAAATAAGAGAGGAATAAAAACAAAGAGAAAGAGAATACTGGACACCCGACGCCCTCAGTCCACGCTGGTACCCTGGTCATCGTGTAGTTTTCCCAGGACGAACGCAGTTGGTCTTTGACGAGGCAAAACTCACACATTATTGTAGACTGTCGAGAGAATTAAAAAATTAAAAAATAAACAGACAAATGACATAACTAAAACTACATAGGGGGTGATGTTAAGTTTGATCTCAGTCAATTTCATAATTATAAAACTCTGTGTCTGTGATCAATTAGGTAAGTTCTTGTTCATCCTAAGGAAAGGAAAACAGAAACCTTTGCCCTGGCCAGCGAGAGAAAGAGCCAGCTGCTGACTGGTGCTGCTGTGAGCGCCGCTGACCAATCACTGCCCTCCAGTACAGACCCTCTGTGTTTACCCTCTCATCCCACGGCGCCAGACGCACGATCACGCACAGACGCACGAACTCGGGTACACACACACACACACACATTTACGCACGCTCTCAGGTATACACAGACCACACACATGGGTACGACCGCACGCGCATAGGTATACATATACAATCTCTGCGTATTACTTTACTTTTATTCCTCTTCACCACTGATCAGCTCGTTGGTGCTTGGGCGGTCGGCTACGTCTCTGTTACACACTGTTGGCAAATACTGGGCACTGGCTCCTGAATGTATCTGAACCTGCTCCAGTGTTGGTCAAGTCTGATCTTTTGTGAGCTCACACTTGGCGCCATCACAAAACTTACAACACTATATCCACACAATTGTAAACGTACGCACATGGATACACACAGACCCCACACAGTCACACACACTAACCGACCCACAAACAAATACATACACAAGATTCCACACAACGACCCCCCCCCCCCCAAAAAAAAAACAGACATGCTTAATGATCAGATAATGTATACACACAGCCAGAGGCGTAGGGGAGTGTACACAACGACAAGGAAAGTGCATTATGGGTTTACACAGATGGAAGATGTTAAGAGATACTGTGCCCCAAACACACACACACACACACACACACACACACACACACACACACACACACAGCTATCGTAAGAACTTATATGAGAATCTACAATAGTGTCATAAACCTGAGTCTTTACGATACATTCCCACAAGAGCAATTAATTCTCACAAGGTCAATTATTAATTCTCACAAGAACAATTAATTCTCACAAGATCAAATATTAATTCTTACAAAATCAATTAATTCTCACAAGGTCAATTATTAATTCTCACAAGAACAATTAATTCTCACAAGATCAATTATTAATTCTTACAAAATCAATTAATTATCACAAGATCAATTAATTTTCACAAGAACAATTAATTCTCACAAGATCAATAATTAATTCTCACAAGAGCATTAAATCAACTCTCATAACTGAAGCAAAAAGAAAAAAAAATATTATGTGAAGCAACTTTTCGAGAATAAATCTTTGTGTCGTACTTTAAGTGAGTCAGGTACGTACCCACATAATCCAGTGAGATGGAGTAGAGAAGGAGGGAGGGAAGGAGGGAGGTGAAATTTATTGGAGGAACCTTTGAGAATCCATCTTTCTGTCACAGCGTAAGTGAGTCAATTAGATACGTACTTACATCTACAGTTTGAGAGAGAGAGAGAGAGAGAGAGAGAGAGAGAGAGAGAGAGAGAGAGAGAGAGAGAGAGATCTACCTTAATAATTTTTAGGACTCTGGAGGTTGGCGAAGGAGGTGCACACGAGGTGTTTCCCCACGAGGCCAGACCGCTGACAGTAACCAACCCACGTGCTCCCTCACTCACTACGCATGCGCTAACCCGCCAAACAACCTCCCCATCGCGCCTCGTTGTGTACAGGAGAGGGGAGGAAGGAGGGAGAGAGGGAGAGAGAAGGGAGAGAGAAACAAGGAGGGAGAAGGAAAGAGGAGAAAGAAGGGTGAGAAGACGAAAGGAGGAAGGGAGGTAAGGAAGAGAATGAGGTCGAGTGAGAGAGAGTGAGAGAGAGAGAGAGAGAGAGAGAGAGAGAGAGAGAGAGAGAGAGAGAGAGAGAGAGAGAGAGAGAGAACATTAAAGGTAAAGAAAAAAATGGACAACAAAAGAAACAGACAAATAGAGATAGATAGATAGATAGATAGATGGATAGATAGATAGATCGATAGATAGATAGAGATACCTGTCAGCCACCGTGTTACCTGTCAATTAGTGCTCCAGGTAATCATCTCCGCCACAACAGTCCAGAGTAAGCTTAGGGCACAATGATTTTTTTTACGTGTAATACTGTACAATCTCAGCTTTCTTCTCCCTCATTCTTCCACCACCACAACCTCCCTCATTTCCTCATTACTCCACCAATCCTCTAATATAATCTCTCTCCCGCAAAAACACCCTCCCCTTCCTCCTCCTCCTTCTCCACTCCTCCTCCTCCTCCTCCTCCTCCACTCCTTGGCTGCACCACGTGGTCACAACTGATGAGAAAGGTTAACAGATATAATGGAGAGAGAGAGAGAGAGAGAGAGAGAGAGAGAGAGAGAGAGAGAGAGAGAGAGAGAGAGAGAGAGAGAGAGAGAGAGGGTAGTAAAATAATACAGTGAGAAAAAGAGAAAAAGAGAAACAAGTAAGTAAGAGAGCGAGACGATATATCTCCGCCTCTCAGAGAAACGTGACTTCAGGTTGACAAAAGATCAGCTGATTTGTGTTGACAAGGCAGGAAGAGGAAGAAGCAGAGGAGGAGGAGGAGGAGGAAACAGTGACGCAGGAGGAAGAGGAAGCAAAGACGCAAGAGGAAGAGAAGGAGGAAGCAGTGAAGCAGAAGAAAAAGGAGGGAGCAGAAACGCAGGAGGAAAAGGAGGAAGAGGACAGAGAGACACAGAAGCATAAGGAACCAGGCACCAGTAACGACGCAGAAGGAGGAGGAGGAGGAACCAACCAAGCAATGACGCAGAAGGTTACAATGACGTACGAATACAAGAGAAAAAAATGGAGAAAAACATCCCAATATAGTACACGTTTATTACCTTGACTGGTGCACTAGTACGTGTTTCTGATAGCATCCAAATTAGAGGGTTGGTGCACCTCAAGGATTCCCTCATATCTCAACCCTGCTCACGATCAACATGTAAAAAAAAAAAATATTAAATAACCGATGTAAATAAACAGAAAACATGTGACTTTGTGGTGATGTTGGGTGGTGGAGGTTGAATGTTGGTCAGTAGGTGGATAAAACAAATGATGCCACGGTTGAGAGAGAGAGAGAGAGAGAGAGAGAGAGAGAGAGAGAGAGAGAGAGAGAGAGAGAGAGAGAGAGAGAGAGAGAGAGAGTCATGAAATTACAGTATATTACAAGAATAATGATTATAGTATTAATAATCACCCAACAGACACACACACACACTGCCCTATAGCACATCCCTTAATCTGGCCAAGATGTAATGGATTGTTTAAGAGTGTAAATGGAATAGGTCTTTGATTCATAAATTCTTCCTATCACTTTCTCTCTTCCTATATCCCTTCCTACCCCTCTCCCCATCCCTACCTTACTGCATTCCACCCCTCATCTCTTTGGGCCTTGAAAACCCTCCCTCCCTCTTTCCCTCTCCCCCACTGTACCCTCCCTCCCTTTCTCCCCCACTGTACCCTTCCTCCTCCACTCTCCCCCACTGTACCCTTCCTCCTCCACTCTCCCCCACTGTACTCTCCCTCCTCCACTCACCCCCACTGTACCCTCCCTCCTTCAATCCCCCACTGTACCCCCCCCCTCTAGTTAAGGTACACTCATACTGTAAGCTTGACCCACCATCAATTACAGGGTCAAGTGTGAAGGTGTGTTTGGGTGTACTGTAGGTCCGGGTAAGGGTGTGTTTGGGTGTATGTCCGGATAAAAGGATACATGTGGGTGTATGTTCGGATATACGGGTGTGGGTCCGGATATAAGGGTGTGTTTGGGTTGTCGCAGTGATTGGGTCCGGCAGCTGAAGCCAGAAGGTCGGATGAAGGGCGTAACGCGTACAGTAAACACCTGAATGTGACCAACCCGCGCATTACCACACACTCACCCATGCACGACCTGATGACGCTATAGGGATAGGCCCATGGAAGACGGCTGAGTCATAGTGATGCTCCTAACAATAATAATAATAATGATAATAATAATAATAATAAAGTAATACTAATAATAATAATAATAATAATAATAATAATAATAATAAACAATAATAATAATAATAATAATAATAATAATAAAGTAATACTAATACTAATAATAATAATAATAATAATAATAATAATAAACAATAATAATAATAATAATAATAATAATAAAGTAATACTAATACTAATAATAATAATAATAATAATAATAATAATAATAATAATAATAAACAATAATAATAATAATAATAATAATATAATAATAATAATAATAATAATAATAATAATAATAATAATAAACAATAATAATAATAATATAATAATAATAATAGTAATAATAAAACAGTGATAGTAATTGAAGGGTCCCGCATCATAAGGTGCTTTCAGACCATCCGGGCGAACCGTTTTTTGGTGGAAAGCACTATTTTCGGCCTCGCTCTCTACGCTCTATACGATGGTAGTTGATAAGATCTCCTTAATACACTGTAATTAAGGTTGAAAGTCCTTTGAAAATAGGGTAGAACATCGATTTGTGGCAGACAGGAAAGTATTGACTTGGCTTTCACGTCTTAAGGCCCTCTCATCCCCTCAGTGAGTGAGTGAGAGCGGGTGGCCAATCACAGCGGAGAGCCTACAGCCTCCTCCCCCATCTCGGCCAATGACAGTGAGCGTCTGCTGTCTACGTCACGGCCTTTCCAGCGGGCGGAATCTACACTCTGATATAGAAAAAGCCATAAGTGGGTGGGAGTTTTGTTGCTTTAAGTCAACATTGCAACAACCCAACTACCTATCATCTGCAAGTACAATCCTTTAGTTTCGAACTGCATCAAAAATTAATGATATATCTCAAAAAACAACAAAGTTATGCATGTTTGAAGTTGGTTAAAACTTTAAATGTGGTTTTTCGGTTTTAAATTTTGGCGCGAATAACCCATACGATGTGGGGCGCCTCAATTATAATAAATAATAATAATAATAATAATAATAAATAAATAAATAATTAATAGTAATAATAATACATAAAATATAAACAATGGGGTGTATAAATATTATAAATACCTAATTACAATATTCGGACAGGTAACATTCATGACGGCGTGACAACAGGTGTTCTCTGCAGTGACTCATGCCCTCTCTCTCTCTCTAACACACACACACACACACACACACCGATGATGATGATGATGATGATGATGATCATCATCATCATCATCATCATTCTTTCAATCCTAAACTATCAAGACCAAGAGTTTTTACACCTGTTCACAAATGTTTTTGTTTTTTTATTGGCGAGGTTCAAATTACACGGATCTTGTAGTGTGGAGAACCAAGCACTGACGTCTGTCTGGGGAGGAGGAAATCGCTAAAAACATATCCACCAAATTTATATATCCTGGATGTGCCTGTCAGTGTTGCAAACGTTGTCATGTGTGTGTGTGTGTGTGTGTGTCATCGATCATAAAGTAATGTAATATTTACAGATACACACGAATATATATATATATATATATATATTATATATATATATATATATATATATATATTATATAATATATATATATATATATATATGCTGATAACCACCAGGAAAGAAGAAAGCACTCTGGGGGCCTCTGTTTGATTGTTTGTTCTTCGGTTGGTTGGTTGTTAACGAGTGTTTTGCATCAAGACTCACGTGTTACCTCGAGACATAAGGTCAAACATCAAGGTCACACCAATAGATTACAGGCTAAGGTCACAGAGAGGGTCAAATTATATTGATCTGAGATGGCATCACCAATGTTTGTAGCACTCGGAAAGTCCTATATACGCCTCTGTTTACTTAAGAGGTCAAAAGAGGTCAACTATCAAGGGCATGTGATTCGGCTAAGAAAAAAAATGGTCAAAACATGAAGACAGGTCAAGGTCAAAGGTCACGAAAAGAGATCAGAGGTCACCGGAGTCATCTAGATTGGAAACAGCTTAAAATACTACCTCCATTCCATTTGTCACCACCACTACCCCTCACCACCACCACCACTTCCTCTCACCATCACCACTCACCACCACCACCACTACCCCTCACCACCACCACCACTTCCTCTCACCATCACCACTCACCACCACCACCACTACCCCTCACCACCACCACCACTTCCTCTCACCATCACCACCACCACCACTACCCCTCACCACCACCACCACTTCCTCTCACCATCACCACTCACCACCACCACCACTACCCATCACCACCACCACCACTTTCTCTCACCATCACCACCACCACCACTACCCCTCACCACCACCACCACTTCCTCTCACCATCACCACTCACCACCACCACCACCACTACCCATCACCACCACCACCACTTCCTCTCACCATCACCACCACCACCACTACCCCTCACCACCACCACCACTTCCTCTCACCATCACCACCACCACCACTTCCCCACACCACCACCATTTCTCCACACAGCCACCACTTTCTCTCACCATCACCACCGCCACCACTTTCTCTCACCACTACCATATCCCCTCACCACCACCACCACCCTCAGCACTACGAGATGTCTCTATTAGTGTCGTTCAACTTGGTAGATGAAGGTGAAAGGAGTTTGGTGGAAAGGTTAAGGGGAGGAAAAGGCTCTGATGGATAGTAGGTGGGGAGTAATGAGGAGGGGTGAGAGGGTGGGGAGTATTGTGGGAGGTGAGAGGGTGGGGAGTAGTGAGGGAGGTGTGAGGGGGTGAGGAGTACTGTGGGAGGTGAGAGGGAAGTGGGGAGTAGTGAGGGAGGTGTGAGGGGGTGGGGAGTACTGTGGGAGGTGAGAGGGAAGTGGGGAGTAGTGAGGGAGGTGTGAGAGGGTGGGGAGTACTGTGGGAGGTGTGAGTGAAGTGGGGAGTAGTGAGGGAGGTGTGAGGGGCTGGGGAGTATTGTGGGAGGTGTGAGGGAAGTGGGGAGTAGTGTGGGAGGTGTGAGGGGGTGGGGAGTAGTGTGGGAGGTGTGAGGGAAGTGGGGAGTAGTGAGGGAGGTGTGAGAGGGTGGGGAGTACTGTGGGAGGTGAGAGGGAAGTGGGGAGTAGTGTGGGAGGTGTGAGGGAAGTGGGGAGTAGTGAGGGATGTGTGAGGGGGTGGGGAGTACTGTGGGAGGTGAGAGGGAAGTGGGGAGTAGTGAGGGAGGTGTGAGGGGGTGGGGAGTACTGTGGGAGGTGTGAGGGAAGTGGGGAGTAGTGAGGGATGTGTGAGGGGGTGGGGAGTACTGTGGGAGGTGAGAGGGAAGTGGGGAGTAGTGAGGGAGGTGTGAGAGGGTGGGGAGTAGTGAGGGAGGTGTGAGGGAAGTAGGGAGTAGTGAGGGAGGTGTGAGGGAAGTAGGGAGTAGTGAGGGAGGTGTGAGGGGTGGGGAGTAGAGTAGGGAGTGTGGGGAGGTGGGGGACATGGAGGAGGAGGAGAAGAAGGGAAGAAAGGAGAGGAGGAGAAGGAAGAGGAGGAGGAGGAGGAAGAAAATTAATATTGGAAAAAGCTTTGCATCAATCGTCATCCCTTCCCTTCCTTCCCTCCTTCTTCCCTACCCTTTCCCCTTCATCCCACTCATTTCTTCCCTCCTATCCCTCCTTTTCCCACCTTCTCGTCTCCTTATTCACCCCATATCCTTTCCCCCCTTCATCCTCCTCCTTTTCTTTTTCCTCCTCTTCCCTTCTTCTTCCCCCTCCTCTTCCTTCTCCTCCTCCTCCCTTCTTCTTCCCCCTCCTCTTCCTTCTCCTCCTCCTCCTCCTTCCTCTCTACCAAATCCCCTCCTTTAACTCAGCTCATGAGTGTTCTTTGATGACGGAAGTTCTACAGGCCAGATTAAGAGACGCTCGACAGACAGACAGACAGACAGACAGACAGACAGACAGACATAGATAGATAGATAGATAGATAGATAGATAGATACATACATACATACATACATACATACATACATATAGACAGACACAGACAGACAGACAGACAGACAGACACACGGATCGTTTGACTTTAATTTCAATATACCCAAAGCTCCTAAAAGATCAAATGGATACTCGTGTCTAATGGGCCCAGACTAACCATTAATTAATTATCAAAGGTTGGAGCCCCAATTCTAATGGTTCGGTTAAGTTAAGTTACGTTGGAGCCTCTTGAGACTGGGATCTATTAGGACCTACTGTAACCTAACCTATCCTAACCTAACCTATCCTAATCTAACCTAACCTACCCTAATCTAACCTAGCCTATCCTAACCTAATCTATCCTATCCTAATCTAACCTAACCTATCCTAACCTAACCTAACCTAACCTATCCTAACCTAACCTAACCAACCCCCCCCCCTCCCCCCAAGGTAACGTTAGGGTATAGTTAATCATTGGACAAAATAAGCTCGATTGATTAATGCTTAGGTGACCCAACTTAAAAACGTTATTTATTACTTGTAGCTAAAAAAGTTTCACTGCACTGCCTCACTTTCGTCAGCACTGTCCCACCTTCCCCAGCACTGCCCCACCTTCCCCAGCACAGTCTCACCTTCCCCAGCACTGTCCCACCATCGTAAGCACTGTCCCACCTTCCCCAGCACAGTCCCACCTTCCCCAGCACTGTCCCACCTTCCCCAGCACTGCCTCACTTTCGTCAGCACTGTCCCACCTTCCCCAGCACAGTCCCACCTTCCCCAGCACTGTCCCACCTTCGTAAGCACTGTCCCACCTTCCCCAGCACAGTCCCACCTTCCCCAGCACTGTCCCACCTTCCCCAGCACTGTCCCACCCTCCCCAGCACAGTCCCACCTTCCCCAGCACTGTCCCACCTTCGTAAGCACTGTCCCACCTTCCCCAGCACTGTCCCACCTTCCCCAGCACTGCCCCAGCACTGTCCCACCTTCCCCAGCACTGTCCCACCTTCCCCAGCACAATCCCAGGAGGAGATGGAAGGGGAACTTTTTATCGTATTCATTGAGGTGTGTAGCGTGATCCTCTCTACCCAGTTGCGTTATTGGGCCGATAAATACGCTTCAATGAGAGGCTATTTGATCTCCTCCCATAAAGGCCTCACCATTGATTTGTCTTAAGGTTCTAATGTCACTAATGAATATACCGTAACCTATTCTATTATAATGTGTATGAACCTCTGGCCTCCGTAGCAAAATTGTGTACTTCAATCTTGCCAATAAGGTTGTTAAGCTCACTCACCAGGTGTTGACGTGACAATAAAACAATGCAATATAGTTTTTGATGCCCAGAAGAGAAAGTTTGGGATATCTTACCCAGAATCAATTATTATTTTAATTTCACCATGATAGAGGCTGGGGAGATATGGGGAGAATGGCGACAATGAATGAGTGGGCGGGAAGGGTGACCTCATGGGACCAACATCCTAAGGACCCTGGCCACCCTCACTCCTTCGTCTCCTTCTCGGCAGCACCAGAGGCAGGGTGGCGTCCACGTGGCCGGCTGAACCCTCTCCACCAGGCAACAAACATACAAGAACCTCGGCTTAATATAGCATGAAAGAGCATTACATTCACAGCTACATAACATCAACCTTCGCCTGATCAGACCTTAGTAACCGAGGCTTTCGACACGACACCGGCGGCCAACTTTCCATCGAGCGAGTATAATCAACTGGAAAATCCAAGTCAAGTCAAGACGGCCCCCGAAGGTAGTCTGAAGGGTAGTCCGAGTGTGACCTTCTAAGTGTCTTTAACCCTTGAGTTACCTGGAAATCCAGATGGGGCAGTTATCAAGGGGATCCTGAGGCCATTTCTAGCCGCTCCTTCACCTTCTTGGGTCATGTGGAAGTGGTGGAATGCTGACGGCGGCATACCTCGCCCTAGCTCAAGGAGACAGGGAAAAACCGGCATGAGGAATCCCCCGATGGGCGTACATTCTACCTTGTGAAGGGTTAAGATTCGGTGACTCAAAGTTAAATAGGTTACTGGGACGCCCGGCTTCCATATCCCCCGAATACCACGATGTCTTACGTGTCTGATAACGACATAAATGACCTGAAACTATTAAGGCAAAAACATAATGACTTAATTAATGTTTTGATGCGGTTGGTCTTAATAAATATGTCTGGAATGCTGAGACTTAGGATGGTACAGCTCCTGGTATGAGTTTTTTCAGCTCCCTTGATCTCACTCACACACACACACACACACACACACACACACACACACACACATAAATACCATGGAGCAAATTATACACACTGAGTATATTGACGCACGAGTATCATTGCTAGTATAAATATTATTGTTATGTAAAAAAAAAAAAATCAGCCTTTCAGCTTACAAAGTTTTTATGTCCAGGAATTTCATGAATGTCAGTGAAGCTCAATAACCACCATCACACTCTGACACAACGAGGCCTTGATGTTAATGAACGCTTCTTGAGTACAATGACGTCAGATTTAAGGCGAAAATGTTTACATGAATGAGAAAATAAATAAAAAAATATAAAAGTTCATCGAAAAGCAGCGCCCGAGGTATTTTTCCCGAAGATATGAATGAAAAACAAGGATTATTTTACTCAACTTGGCACCTCACTGGCGCTCTTAAATGTAAATACTAACACTTGAATACTAAAGGTTTAAGTACCAGTAAGTAGACAAGTATTTTTACCTGTGATATATAGAGGTTAATTACTCGATAGTACACCTGGTGGCGCTAAGGGACACGTGGAACACCTCACCTGCGGTTTATTATATATCTCTCTCTCTCTCTCTCTCTCTCTCTCTCTCTCTCAGTTGCATCCGTACAAAAATCGAGCTGTTGCATTTACTACCACCATTACCACACCACCACCCTGATCAACACCACCACCACCACCATCAACACCACGTCTCTCCACCACTACTACTGCCGCTCACCACCACGACCACCACCAACTGCCGCCCACCACCACTAACACACCACCACCACAACCACACCACCACCACTGCCGCCCACCACCACTGCCGCCCACCACCACTACCACACCACCATTACTGCCGCCCACCACCACTGCCGCCCACCGCCACCAAGCTATTATTAGGCAAGACTCGACATCTGGGAAGCGCGTCCGTCCGGCCTTGACCCAAAGACACACTGCTCGAGGCCCCAGCACCAACGTTCTCCCCGGGTGCAACTGCTGCTAGGGTGGTGGTGGAAGGGGTGGTAGTGGAAGGGGTAGTAGTGGTGATGGTGGAAAGGGTGGTGTTGGTGAGGGAAGCGATGGTGAAAGTAGTGGTGGTGGTAGAGGTGAATATAGTGATGGTGGTGAGGGTGGTGAAAGTAGCGGTGGTGGTGGAGGTGAATATAGTGATGGTGGTGAGGGTGGTGAAAGTAGCGGTGGTGGTAGTGAATATGGAATGGTAGAAGGGAAAGGGTGAAGGAAGAGAAGTGGGCGAGAAGGGGCAGGGAAGGTGAGGGATCAGTGTGGTGGGAGGGAAAGCATATTTAAATAATGAAGAGGAGGAGGAGGGAAGAAGATACCGATCTGGAGAGTAAACAGAAGAAGGGGGGGGGGGGAAGAGAGAGGAGATGAACATAAGAATATAAATAAACGAAGACCAAGACCAAGATAGATAGATAGATAGATAAGGAAATAAAGGAAGGATAAAGAAATAAATACCTTGAAATATATAAGAAACAAAATAATTATAAGAAAGTAAAAATGAGAGAGAGAGAGAGAGAGAGAGAGAGAGAGAGAGAGAGAGAGAGAGAGAGAGAGAGAGAGAGAGAGAATGACAAACAGACAAATAAAGAGACAATCAAAACAAAGTAACAAAACAAGGTAACACACAGGTCATAATTTCCTCACCCAGTCAGCAAAGTGATACCACCCTCAGTGTCAAGACCTGACTGAATTACTCACAATAGGCAAATTGTACTCTAAAGCTTTGTCAATAAATTTGTTAAACTAAAAAAAAAAAAAACAGCAACGGCCGTTAATGTCAGCGTCGCCACACCAACAAACGCTAGTGCTGGCAGAAGACGGGCGAACTTTATAGTCTGGCATCTATAAACGTCTAATCACTGCCAGGCGCTGATGATTGCTGGTGCTGCCGATAGTTTTAGATGTGTAACAGGTCAGTCATAGCATGTGATGGATGGGAGAGATGTCGTGTGGACAGGACTAGACAGGAAGAGGAATGGGATAAAGAGGAGGAAGGAGAAGGAGGGGAAAGAGGAGGAGGGAAAGGATAGGGAGAGGGGGAGAGGAGAAGGATGGGGATGAGGAGGAGGAGGAAGAAGAAGAGGAGGGGGAGGTAATGTGAATGTTGAGACTGCAGGCAAGGAGCTCCATGTCTGAGGAAGAGTTGGAGTTTTTGTAGGTGATGCGTGAGGAGAGGAGGAGAGAAAGGAACCAAGGTGATGAAAGCGAAGAAATGATGGTGTGTGTGTGTGTGTGTGTGTGTGTATCATGAAGTGCGTAAACGAATAGGGTGCGTCGGGTCGTCAGTGATATTCAGAAAAATCGATTTAACTTGTAATAAGGGTTGAAGACAAAAATTCCCACCTACCCCACCCCACCCCACCCAACCCAACCCAACCCCACCCCACCCCACCCCACCTCAGGAGAATACTATAGCAATACGGGGTGATTATGGGAAATCTTACACAACAGCGGATTATATGGACAAGCCTCACAATAAATGAAGGTTTAAGAGAGCTACTGCCAGCTGAAGTAAATAATAGTACCTAAGACCCGCACTAAGAACCCCCCTGACAGTGATGACGGCCCTCTCACAAAAGGCTACTATTGGTGAGACTCCCACTTAAAAATTGCTGAAACGGGAAGGAAATTGTGGGCTAAAGTATTTCACAGTACCGGGGCCAAACAAGTGGTGGCGAAGGTTTTGTGTTTACATTTTCCTAGGAAGGGTGGCTAGAGGGATGACTTATACCCAGAAGGAGGAGGAGGAGGAAGAGGAGGGGGGAGAGGAGGAGGAGGGGGGAGAGGAGGAGGAGGAGGGAGAGGAGGAAAGGGGTTATGACAGGCAGGAGCTGGAGATTCTCGAGAAGAGGAGCCAGCAACTTCCCCTCAGGAACTCCAGTGATGCGCCAACACATGGTAACGCGCCCTTGGTTTCATCCCAGGAACACCACCACCTCACTTACTCGACCGCATGGTATGTAAACACTTTAGTGATTGAAATATAAGACCCTATTTGTCAGCGTCGTAAAGATTTCGTCCCTTAACACACACTGTGAAGAAAGACTAACTCTCAGCTCAGCACAAATCAAGTTTTTGTTCTGTAGAGTTCAACTGAAGCAAAAACTTTCTACCTCACTGTTGAGTATAAATAAACCTTTCGTCCTTGATTACTCACCACACATAAATACTGTGTACCATCTGGACAATAGCTACCACAAAAAGAAAACTTTGACCGTACAGT
>CAUDMG010001226.1:975000-1062500 GCA_958450375.1 Homarus gammarus | reverse complement strand
ACGTGAATCCGAATCCTCAAAGTTACTCGGTGAGACGTGAGGTGCACACAGTGGCCTGGGACCTCAATGATATAATTTGACTCAATACAAGTGCCTGGCAACGTTGACATAGATTACTGAACTACAGTAATATGGACGCTTTTAACGTGGAGTGAATAACACCTGTCCTGTAGTAGACAATATAAGGCTGAAGCATTTAGTTACATAGTATAAATCAGCCACTTTATTTATCCTCAAGCAAAATGTGGTCCCAGGCCACTGTGTGCACCTCACGTCTCACCGAGTAACTTAAAGGCTTCGGATTCACGTTCAGATACGCTCAGGGTTCACACCTCACGGAAAGAATGGATTGACAACGCTGAGTGTACCAGTCGGAAATGTCATCAACTGTACACACCCCCGTCCACCAGCAGGAGAGGTCAGAGTCACCGTGTGTTAGTGCTATGGCGACCTGTACATGGCCATCAAGTAGCAATGTTTAACGGGATGTTGTTGTTACCGTAGTTACATCAGGCGGTGAACGAAGGAGCAGGGGGAAGAGGAGATATAGAGATAGATCGATAGACAGATGAATGAGACGGAAAAAGACAAAAACAGACAGACAGATAGATAACTAGACAGAGAGAGATTCAATAAAAATTTCATACTGCAGTTTACATCCATTCAGTATATACACCCACAACGCAGGGGAATTGAGTGGTCTCTCTTTGCGCTTTTTATTGTCTGTCTGTCTGTCTGTCTGTCTGTCCAAACACATCCCAACTCAATGTTTTCAAACGTCACTGAATTTCAATTTAGTTCCAGACTGCATTAAACTATTTTCTCGTTGGGTTTAGTTACTGAGGGTGAAATGGTAGAACTCAAGGTCATAGGTCAGGTTCAAGGACACAGGTCAATGTCATGGGTCAAGGTCACAGGTCAGGTTCAAAGGTCAAGGTCATGGGCCAGGGTACACAGGTCAGGTTCAAAGGTCAAGGTCACAGGTCACCCGTCAATCATTTGTCGTTAATACGCCTATGAAAAAGATGGATATTACTAACCTAACCTAGCCTAGCCTAACTTAACCTAACCTACCTAACCTAATCTAACCAACCCCAACCAGATCTTAACCCAGCCTGACCTAATCAGATATCAACCAAACCTGACTTTAACCCAAAACAATAACCCCGACCACATGATCCGGAGGGAGGGAAAAGGAGGAGGTAGATGAGGGATAAGAGGAGAAGGGAGGAGGAGGAGGGGAAGAGAGAAGAGGAGAAGGGGGGAGGGGGAGTAGGAGGAGAAATGGGGGGGGGGGGGGGTGGAGAGACACACCGACCGGAAACAGAGTCCTTGCAACTATTCAAGGAAATCGCTGACTGCCCCAACCGTTCCGTGAGAGAGAGAGAGGATGGCCACGCGCGGGCCATAATTACGCTCCCTGGGGCCAGGATGCTCTACGCCAAAAGTGTGTATTTACGCAGCGCCAAGTAATACCCCTGAGAGCCATTGCCCTCACAAGGTCAGGCGGGAGGGTGACCATCTGACGCTGAGAGAGAGAGAGAGAGAGAGAGAGAGAGAGAGAGAGAGAGAGAGAGAGAGAGAGAGAGGATGAAAAAAAGAGAAAGGGGAAGGAGAAAGAGAGAAGAGTGAAAGGAAGGAGATATGGAAAAACAGGAGAGGAGGGAGACAGGAAGATATGAAAAAGAGGGAAAGAGGACGAGGGGGAATAAAGGAAGGGACAAGGGAAGAGAGAAGGAGATAGAAGGCAAGTAGAGGGGGAAAGAACAGAAGAGGAAAGTGGGAAGGAAGAAAGGAAGGAAAATAGCAAAAACATTACAATAGCAACAAAACAAAAACAACAACAACTACAGAACTACGGCAACAACAACAACTACAGAACCACGGCAACAGAACCACAACAACAACAGAACCACAACAACAACAACAACAACAGAACCACAGCAACAACAACAACAACAGATCCACAACAACAACAACTAGAGAACCACAACAACAACAACAGATCCACAACAACAACAACAGAACCACAACAACAACAACAACAACAGATCCACAACAACAACAACAACAGAACCACAACAACAACAACAACAACAACAGAACCACAACAACAACAGAATCACAACAACAGAACCACAACAACAACAGAATCACAACAACAGAACCACAACAACAACAACAACTACAGAACCACAACAACAACAACAACTACAGAACCACAACAACAACAACAACAACTACAGAACCACAACAACAACAGTATCACAATAGCAGCAACAGTAACAGCATAATAACAGTAACAGCAAGGTGAGCGTCACAGCATCATCACAGTAACAACGGTAACCACGGCAACAGGAGCGCCATATTAGCAACAGTAACAACAGTACGTGGCGCAAACAACAACACAGAAAAACAAGCAACACTACAACACCTACAACATAACAACACCCTCAGTACACAGAAACACCCACAACATACAACAACAGGACGAGGAGGCAGGAGAGAGACATACAACAAAGGTGGGTTGTGCACTAGTCGACTGGAACGGCAAGTAAACGGAAATAGCAACAGCACACGTGGTGGTTAATAGACCCAACCACACACACACACACACACACAGTTTCACCAACAGCAATAGAAGGCAAAGGAAGAAACCCAGAATCTTCTCCACCATCACCACTATCTTCTCCACCAACACCACTATCTTCTCCACCATCACCACTATCTTCTCCACCAACACCACTATCTTCTCCACCA
Organism: Homarus gammarus; assembly: GCA_958450375.1. Taxonomy (NCBI): domain Eukaryota; kingdom Metazoa; phylum Arthropoda; class Malacostraca; order Decapoda; family Nephropidae; genus Homarus; species Homarus gammarus. The sequence goes on along the minus strand of CAUDMG010001226.1, from coordinate 1,059,740 downwards.
ACACCACTATCTTCACCACCAACACCACTATCTTCTTCACCAACACCAATATCTTGTCCACCAACACCACTATCTTCACCACCAACACCACTATCTTCTCCACCAACACCACTATCTTCTCCACCAACACCACTATCTTCTACACCAACACCACTATCTTCTCCACCAACACCAATATCTTCTCCACCAACACCACTATCTTCTCCACCAACACCAATATCTTCTCCACCAACACCACTATCTTCTCCACCAACACCACTATCTTCTCCACCAACACCACTATCTTCTCCACCAACACCACTATCTTCTCCACCAACACCACTATCTTCTTCACCAACACCAATATCTTGTCCACCAACATCACTATCTTCACCACCAACACCACTATCTTCTCCACCAACACCACTATCTTCTCCACCAACACCACTATCTTCTACACCAACACCACTATCTTCTCCACCAACACCACTATCTTCACCACCAACACCACTATCTTGTCCACCAACACCACTATCTTCTTCACCAACACCAATATCTTGTCCACCAACACCACTATCTTTACCACCAACACCACTATCTTCTCCACCAACACCACTATCTTCTCCACCAACACCACTATCTTCTCCACCAACACCACTATCTTCTCCACCAACACCACTATCTTCTCCACCAACACCACTATCTTCACCACCAACACCACTATCTTCTCCACCAACACCACTATCTTCTCCACCAACACCACTATCTTCTCCACCAACACCACTATCTTCTCCACCAACACCACTATCTTCACCACCAACACCACTATCTTCTCCACCAACACCACTATCTTCTCCACCAACACCACTATCTTCACCACCAACACCAATATCTTGTCCACCAACACCAATATCTTGTCCACCAACACCACTATCTTCTCCACCAACACCACTATCTTCTCAACCAACACCACTATCTTCACCACCAACACCAATATCTTCTCCACCAACACCACTATCTTCTCCACCAACACCACTATCTTCTCCACCAACACCATTATCTGCTCCACCAACACCACTATCTTCTCCACCAACACCACTATCTTCACCACCAACACCACTATCTTCACCACCAACACCAATATCTTCTCCACCAACACCACTATCTTCTCCACCAACACCACTATCTTCTCCACCAACACCACTATCTGCTCCACCAACACCACTATTCTCCACCAACACCACTATCTTCTCCACCAACACCACTATCTTCACCACCAACACCAATATCTTCTCCACCAACACCACTATCTTCTCCACCAACACCACTATCTTCACCACCACTCCATAATATGCTTGCAAACACTAAAATCAACCAGTCAACCCACTACGACTACCACAATTACTCACATAACCACCATTACCACCACCAAGAAATACTACCCCGCCAGTCCTTCACGTTTTTGGTACTTTATTGTGAGTTTCCATTCGTTAAATTCACCTGGAATTAAAACAAGAGCCTCGCCTCTGCAGGTAACCCGAACCTGGCGAGAACAGTTAGTTAGGTGCTGCTACGCAAAATCTTCAGGTGGCGAGGATTGGGAGGGGGCGAGGTAGGGGAGGGGGTGGGTTTGGGGAGGGGGTGGGTTTGGGGAGGAGATGGGGTTGGGGAAGGGGTGGGTTTGGGGAGGGGGTGGGGTTGGGGAGGGGGTGGGTTTGGGGAGGGGGTGGGTTTGGGGAGGGGGAGGGGGTGGGTTTGGGGAGGGGGTGGGTTTGGGGAGGGGGGGGGGTTGGGGAGGGGGTGGGGTTGGGGAGGGGGTGGGTTTGGGGTGGGGGTGGGGTTGGGGAGGGGTCGGGGTGGGGAAATAGGAGAGGAAGGGAAGGGGGAAGAAGGGGAGGAAGGGAGTGGAAGGTCCTCAGGTACACAGCATACCGCCATTAAGGACACCCCCCTCCCCCCCCCCACCCCCACCCCCTCCCCTCTTTTACCCCCTTCGTGCTCAACCCAATTATATAAAAGGAAGGACAGTATTACTTCTTAATAGCCCTCACCTGTGTCATCTATATTAAGTGAGGGGGAGGGGAGGGGAGGGGGGGGGAGTAGGTGGGATACGCGCCGTTGTCTCCAATAAAACAAATAATAATAATAATAATAATAATAATAATAATAATAATAATAATAATAATAATAACCACCCATTTGGAGTAGCCGTAAGAAAAACAACAACAATAAAGAAACAAAGAAGGTGGAAGGTGGAAGAGGAGAAGGAGAGGGAGGGGGGGGAGGGAGGGAGAAAGAGGAAACCACACCACCGGCAAGAGGGGTGGAGCCCCGGACGCAGACAATAACAAACCCGACACACGACACAACATGTAAAGGCAGCAGGTAAAAGCTTGCTGGCGTGAGGGAGAGGGTGGGGGGAGGGGGGTGGGGGGAGGGAGGTGGCAGGAGGGGGGAGAGGGTGGGGGGAGGGAGGTGGCAGGAGGGAGGGAGAGGGTGGGGGGAGGGAGAGGGTGGGGGGAGGGAGGTGGCAGGAGGGAGGGGGAGGGTGGGGGGAGGGAGAGGGTGGGGGGAGGGAGGTGGCAGGAGGGAGGGGGAAGACAGGAGGGAGGGAGAGAGACAAGGGAGTAGGAAGGAGGTAAAGGTGTTCAGGGAAAGGTAGATGAAGAGGCAGGGGGAGAGAAGGGAGAGGGAGGTAAGAGATAAGGAAAGGGAGGAGGAGAGAAGGGAGAGGAGGGAACGGAGAGGAAAATTGAGTGAAGGGGAATAGAGGGGAAACACAATCAGTGTGTGTGTGTGTGTGTGTGTGTGTGTGTGTGTTGTGGTGAGGGAGTCTGGAAATACCAATGCATTTGGGGACGAACACGTGCTCGTCGAGGGAGGAGGAGGGAAGGAGGGAGCGAATCTGCGGAGGGATTTGACAGATCGTGACGGGAGAAGGAGGAGGGGGAGGAGGAGGGGGGGAACAATATCATACTATATTCCCCTCTCCTCCTCCTCCCTTCCCGTCCCCTTCCGCCTCTCCCTTCTCTTTTCCATGAGTCACGTGGTTAGGGAGAATGGACAGCTGCAGCAGGATAAGGAGTGGGGGGGGAGGGGGAGGAGGAGGTGATGGAAGGGAGGGAACGCGAGAAACTATCCACAGAATGAAGAACAATATAGAGGGGTGGGGGTCCTATGGTGGGGGATGTCCTATGGGTGTTAGGGGGGTCCTGTCCTTCCTTTTAGGCGTTGAGGGCGTGGTGATAGTAGGGAGGTTGACCACACGTCCTTTATTGTGGGCGTGGTGATGGCGATACTCGGAATACACCCCCTCCCCTCCTACCCATACTCCACCCCACCCCACCCCTCCCCCCATCAGGCCTTGACCCAAATACTGCTCTCCCTCCCAAGAGGTTCTATATAGTGAGGTTCAGCCTCATGTGTGCTCATCATGCTGAACCTCCCCAGCATTGGGTACGTGAGATGGACCAACCTCACACAACAACAACAACAACAACAACAACAACAACAATAATAATAACAATAATAATAACAATAACAATAATAATAATAATAATAATAATAATAATAATAATAATAACATCAACAACAACAACATAAACAACAACAACAACAACAACAGGTGTGTAGCAGGTGTGTGTCAGCCGTCAGGAAACACTAAATGTCTACAAAACTGACATGTGGTGTGGTGGCCGAGTGGATACAGTGTTTGAGCCCAAGACACTCAAAGTCCAACCAGCAATAAAAGAGTACTTAAGTTTACAGTTGGTTAGGTGAAGGTGGTCGAGTGCAGTGCCGGCAATGATGCCTCCTTGTGCACTGAATGGTAAATATTGACAGTGTTTATGTCCATTCCGTCCTTATCTATCTATCTATCTATCTATCTATCGTCTCATCCAGGACACAGGTATTTACTGGTGACCCATGACTAAGGGTGACCTATGGCCTGATGACCTATAGTGGCCTATAACCTATGAAGCATGACCCATGATCTATTTACCCATGACCTATTTAGTTCAGGTTAGTTTACTACGCCATATAAAACAACTCACTAGTTGTTAACACGTGTGTGTGTGTGTGTGTGCGTGTGTGTGTGCGTGTGTGTGTGTGTGTGTGTTTACATAATACTGGCCGACAGACGCAAACATTAAATACAACCACAGTTAATATTTTACATCAGATAGCTTTATAAATACCAATCCTGACTCATTAATTGTCTGATCTACTGAGTGAGGGAATGGGGGGTGTGGTGAGGGACTGGGGCGTGTGGTGAGGGACTGGGGGGTGTGGTGAGGGACTGGGGGGTGTGGTGAGGGACTGGGGCGTGTGGTGAGGGACTGGGGGGTGTGGTGAGGGACTGGGGGGTGTGGTGAGGGACTGGGGGGTGTGGTGAGGGACTGGGGCGTGTGGTGAGGGACTGGGGGGTGTGGTGAGGGACTGGGAGGTGTGATGAGGGACTGGGGGTGTGGTGAGGGACTGGGGGGTGTGGTGGGGGACTGGGGCGTGTGGTGAGGGACTGGGAGATGTGGTGGGACTGGGGGTATGGTGGGGGACTGGGGGGTATGGTGGGGGACTGGGGGGTGTGGTGAGGGACTGGGGATGTGGTGAGGGACTGGGGGGTGTGGTGAGGGACTGGGAGGACTCACCTGGACTCCCTTTCTGAACCTCTCGGGTCATCATCCCGTGACCTTGTGGGAGGGTGGCCAAGCTCCATCACCTGCTTGCCCTCCAATCCCCATCACTCCCTCCCTTTCCAGGATCTCTCTACCTCTCACACTTCCCTCTCTTCTTCCCTCCGTATCATACAAGTCCTCTTCCTTTTTAATATCCTTCTCTCCCTCTCCTCTTCCCCATTCTCCATTCTTCCTATTCTACTAAGCCTTTTTGCCTCTTCGTCTCTCCCTCCATTTCCATCCCCACCCCTCCCTCCTCTCTCCTCCCTTCTCTCCCTTTGTGGCTTCCGCCCGATGGTTATCTCCAGGTTAGGGAGCTAATCACAGGCGTCCCCTGAATGTGTCATTATCTCACAAGAATACAAATGACAGTCGATATGCAAACTACCGCGGACTTGCTGAATGAACCATAAAAGGTTCCATTAGTTTACACACCGCTGTTTTATAAGTTTTCATGAGATCTGGCCATGGTACAGTGATACAAAACGCTGGAAGAACTTTTTTTAATTCAAAGTCAGTGTCGGGAACCACAAGTATCAGGTTCTTGAAGCGAACAACAATTACGGGTATAATGTCGCCGAAATTAGCAGCAGAAAGAATTTGGTGGCTCCTGCAGGGCATATCATGAGGTCAACAGCCCGTGCCCTTCGCCGAAGAGCTGAAGGAGAAACGCTGTACCAACAGATGACCAGCGCGCGCCACCACCTGCCTCCCAACACACACACACACACGCACAGACGCCCCGCGCACTCACCTTCCGGCCTTTGTGGCGGCGCCACATCACCGTCGCCACCTCCCGCAGGTGTCCTGGTCGCGTGGCAGCTGCCGCGTCCTAACGTCCCAAACTCGTGGCCTTCGCGAGTTCAAAGACACTCAGCACAGCCTCCAGCGAGGCTCGCGGGTTACACGCTCATCTCGCCCGAATCGACATCGCTTATCTGATTGTCCAAATCGATCGTTACAGATTATGGATAAAAGGCAGTGTTTTGGTGCCTGGAGCAGGTCACGGTGTTCCCGCCGCCACGGCTAACGCTCCGCCTCTAAAGTGTGACCATTTTATAGCTTCCAGCGATCTCGGCAGACAATTAGAAGTACAGCTTAAAGCTTACGTGCAGAGACTGATATACATTTGTGGGGTTTCCTAGCACAGTCCAGTGAACACGCTGACAATCTGACCATGAACAGTGTCCGCGTTAGTCCAGTCATAAATGAGTTAATATGAGCGGTGTTGTGTGGCTGGCGTCAGGTGTGTGGGGCGCGTGGCAGCTGCTGCCTGGAGTGGCCTTCGGGAGTTCAAAGACACCCAGGGGCTGCAGCACCAGCTGACCTATAGGAGCTAGCCAGCCGCCCCGCCATCGCCTCCTGCAGGTGGGGTGGTCGCGTGGCAGCTGCTGTGTCGTTCATGACCTTCGGGAGTTCAAAGACTCCCATGAGGCGTCGGGCGCCACCTGGCCCACAACGGGCAGGACTTTGTGTGGGTCCTGTCTCAAGGTCGGGGCACTGCTGGCGCGGCCCACTGCCCACCCTGGCCACGAGGATGGGGCGTGTGGCGGCGTGGAATGTTGGCCGTGCAAAGTGGGCGGTGATGCTGAGTGATAGGGACGGTAGATAGTTGAGATGTGGAATGGTAGGGTGGTAGGTGTGAGAGATGCTGTATAGTAGGGGGTGGTAGGTGTGAGAGATGCTGTATGGTATGGGGGTGGTAGGTGTGAGAGATGCTGTATGGTATGGGGGTGGTAGGTGGTAGTGGTAGCTAAGCGATGGGTGATGGAGAGAATGGTGGGGGGGGGGGGGAGGTGATGGGTGGATTCCTGTGTTTTCCAAGAAGGTGTAGCGCGTGTTTGGGTCAGGTGATGAAGAGATTGCTCGATAACCACCTTATGGCCGTGGGTTGGGGACTCTCACTCCCAGTAATACACAAGGTCCTCTGCTAGAACAACACTAATACACAACAATAGAAAACTGTATTATTTACGTTCATAAGTATTTAACATAGTCTGACTCACATCTGCCGTTACCAATAACACTAAAAAACAAACAATAACATCAACCCCCACAGAACAGAGTGACCATGACGCTGCCAGTTTGTGTGTTGAAGGGGGTGAGTAATTGAACAGTGAGACTCTCCCATTAGCCCCTCAGAGCATACTTACCTACCTACTTACTTACCAACCTCCAGTGCCTCCTTACCTACCTACCCATCAACCTTCCCTCATATACCATAACGGGAACCTCAGCAGCACCCACAACTATACTCAGCCATAAAGTTCCAACACCTAAAAAAAAGTTCATGAGTTATATAACGATGTGTGTGTGAAATAATAATAATAATAATAATAATAATAATAATAATAAAAAATTAACGGTTTATTGAAAAAATTCTGCAGCCCGAAGGCTGAAAATATACATTGGACATAAATGACTTATTACATACATTGGTGGTTTAACAAAAGCCTTCATTGGAGAAAGGTGAAGGAACATACAGTGAGCATACAGATTAATGTAGGTGTTGAACAGCAAACTCGTAGTGTAGTAACTCCCTCCCAGATGGTGTTAGGAGGAACTCACGTGGTGTAGTAGTTCCCTCAGATGGTGTTATGAGGGACCTGGCGTGGTGTAGTAATTCCCTCGCAGATGGTGTTATGAGGGGCCTCACGTGGTGTAGTAATTCCCTCACAGATGGTGTTATGAGGGACCTCACGTGGTGTAGTAATTACCTCACAGATGGTGTTATGAGGGACCTCACGTGACGTAGTAATTACCTCACAGATGGTGTTATGAGGGGTCTCACGTGGTGTAGTTATTCCCTCACAGATGGTGTTATGAGGGGCATCACGTGGTGTAGTAATTCCCTCACAGATGGTGTTATGAGGGGCCTGACGTGGTGTAGTAATTCCCTCACAGATGGTGTCATGAGGAACTTGACGTGGTGTAGTAATTCCCTCACATATGGTGTTATGAGGGACATGTGGTGTAGTAATTCCCTCACAGATGGTGTTATATGAGTGAGGTTTGGTCCCAGGCCTTTCTATCGTAGACGGATTAACACATCGGTCGTTGTTGTTGGGTCTCACGGGCCGTTATCACTGGGTACCTGGGACCTCACTGTGTGAAGGTTAACTTGGGTACGACTGTTGCTGTTGAGTTGTTCTCACTGACTTAAGCACTGTTCACCACTGTTCACCTTTGTTTAACACTGGTTCCGTTCCTTTCCTAAATGAAATTGTAACTTCTGGCGAGAACTTGTTGATATTCCGGTGGGGAGGAGGGTTCAGGGGAGGGGGTTGGTATGGGCCAACTTAACAGTTGACCTGGCTGCTCCGAGAGGAGCGCCAGGTATGTCTTGACCCTTCGGTGGTCAAGGAGAAATAATTTATATATATATATATATATATATATATATATATATATATATATATATATATATATATATATATAAATATTTTTTTCCCACCTGTGTGTATACAGTAATGACTCGGGATATAAACAACAACAACAACAAAATAAAACATGAACAATAGCATCAAAAACAATATTAACAACAAAAACAACAACTACCAAGAAGACACTATGATTATCAACCACAAAAACAACAACAATTACAAAAAACACAACAACAACAGCCACAGCCAAAACAACGGTCGTAGTTACCATGGGTGCTCCCCCCTCCTCACACACACCTTTGATCTCGGCTTAAGCGAAAGAAAAAAAAAGAAACAAATAAAAAAAACAAGGAAAATGTGGACTATAACCTTGATCAGAGGTGAGTGTAGTGAGGTAAAGGAAGAAGCTTCGTCATATTTGTTATTATTCTGGCTGTAAACAACAAATAGCAGGTAACCACCCACCCACCCCCCCCAAACCCCCCCTCTATAATTCTTTCGGCCCGCCCCATCCCGCTTGTCAGCTGTTTTCTCGATGATAATATGAAGTTATGGTTTAGCATGTGAACAAGACGTGTTTTCTTGTATGTAGGCAATGAGGTTTTTGTAGCATGTAAACAGCGAAGATTTTAAAGGATGCAAATGAACAAAAGTGTTTTCTGGCGTGCAAAGAAGTGTCGAGGATTCACTTTACATCTGTTCTAGTACAGTATATAAACACCTGTGTGAACTCCTCTCAACAGCTGTTACTTCCATCGTCCGTTTGACACGAGAACAAGTGTGAACACCTGGCCCAACAGATGTCCCGGCCCTCACACCTCTGCATACATAATCACGTGTTAAGTTGGATATAATGGCATAGTATAACAACACATTGAAGGTCAAGTTGAACTATTTCACCAAGAAGATAATTCACCATTTTGTGTTTGTGAGTTTATCTATTTGTTTTTTTCTTCCGATTTTTGGTGTTTGGTTAACATGTTAGTGAAGGTGTTTGTATGTTGCTTTGTCTTGTGTGCTTTTGTCTGTTTATGTGTGTGTGTGTGTGTATTGTTTGTATGAGTGTGTGTATTTCTTGTATGTATGTATGTAATCTTTATCTTGTGTCCTGTCTGTATGTATGTGTGTATTATTTGTCTGTCTGTATGGGTCTATTTGTGTATCTTGTTCCTTTCACTTCGTTCCCTCTCTCTCTCTCTCTCTCTCTCTCTCTCTCTCTCTCTCTCTCTTTCTAATTAATCCAATAACTTGTAAATCATCAGTCACAATATCATCACCACGTCATCACATCATCAAAACCACGTCATCACATCATCAACACCACGTCATCACATCAACGCCACGTCATCAGAATATGATCACCACGTCATCAGAATTTCAACACTACGTCCGCACGTCAACACCACGTCATCAGAACATCAACACTACGTCATTACAACATCAACACCACGTCACCACATCAACATCACATCATCACAACATCAACACCACGTCACCACATCAACACCACGTCCCCACAACATCAACACCATGTCACCACGTCATCAAAACATCAACACCACGTCACCACAACATCAACACCATGTCATCACGTCATCAACACCACGCCATCACCTTAATAATCATTCTCTCCCACAAAATCGAAAAAAAAATAATATTATCCACATCATTTTATTTTCTATATAATTTTCACCTGTAATAATTTACTATGGCACCTCACTAGGGATTCTCAGAACGCAATTTTTCCTGTTATGGGTATGGGCGTAAACCCAGGCGGGCATCTGGTTATTACCATGACACACACACACACACACACACACGATTTCCCATTTTCTCTCACCAATTCCACCGTTCGTCATATTAAACGTATATCAGGGCATTAGAAAGTACAATATAAATATCCTAAGTCCAGTTCCGACGTAGAAGATTTATTAAAACAAGGAAAGAAAATTTATAGAATAATATTGTGATAAAAACTCTTGGAGGCAACTGGACTGACTAGTGACGTCATAAGGTAACCCGTTTTCAATGATGAACTTGTCTGGCCACGAGGAGCCCCACGTGCTCACATAACTAGGGGGGGGGGGGGGGATTTTTTGTTATTATTATATATTTTTAGCTAGTTTGAGTTACCAGCCTTCACTAGACAAGTAACACTGGGATTACTTATGCGAATATAATCCAACCTTCTTTAGATAATGCCCAATCATTTTTTTTTTCACTATTTACAAGGCTTTTTTTTACGCAAAACAATTTCTAAAAGAGTTAATTTAACGTAAAGTGCATCGTTAATGTTCCAATGATTTACTTAATTTTAATATACGATCATCAAGTTCAGAGTCAAAAGATAATACGCAGTTTGTTTTTACCTTCCTCGCGGGGTACACCAAGGGGCGGTCCTGGAACCCATCACGTTTCATTATTATTTAGAGCCGCTGATGACAACACCAACTCGTGGGGTCAGGTTAGTTGCCATGTGAGGAATTTAAAAATGTGACGAGTTATATGACACGTGAGTGGACGAGGGATAGAATACAAACTGTTTTATGAAAATCTTACATTCATCAGGTTCTCCAAAGAGACAGTTAGGTGGTGGACTGTTTGTTGGAAGTGAGCAGTAAATGTGTTGAGAAATGAGCAGTAAATATGTTGATAAGTGAACCGTAAATTTGTTGATAAGTGAGTCGTAAATTTTTTAAGAAGTGAGCAGTAAATGTGTTGATTAGTGAGACGTGAAATTTGTTGAGACGTGAGCATGAAATGTGTTGGGAAGCTGTTGAGTACGACGCGTTAACCCAGGAGGAAAAACATCCAATTAATGGTGATTTAAACCACTGATTATGATGACCACAGAACACCATCAACGCTATATATTAATTAGGCCACTGAGTAGGATATCTTAACCGCTTGTATAATTATGATTTCTCCATGCAAACAATGTCGCTGTGTAAACAATGTCACCATGTAAACAATGTCACCATGTAAACAATGTCTTCATGTAAACAATGTCTATGTAAACAATGTCGCCATGTAAACAATGTCTTCATGTAAACAATGTCTCCATGTATACAATGTCTCCATGTAAACAATGTCACCATGTAAACAATGTTGCCGTGTAAACAATGTCACCATGTAAACAATGTTGCCGTGTAAACAATGTCACCATGTAAACAATGTCACCACCTTTAACTTGCAGAGGTATCATACAGAATATTCAATTGTGCATATTTCTGTATAAGTGTGATGGTGTTAGTGTGATGGTGTTACTGTGAGTGTGATAGTGTCATTATGGTGTTAGTGTGATGGCATAAATGTGATGGTGTTAGTGTGATGGTAGAAGTGTGATGGTGTCATTATGGTGTTAGTGTGATGGCATAAATGTGATGGTGTTAGTGTGATGGTATAAGTGTGATAGTGTTAGTGTGATGGTGTTAGTATGGTGGTGTTAGTGTGATGGTATGAATGTGATGGTGTTAGTGTGATGGTAGAAGTGTGTTTTGGTATAAGTGTGATAGTGTTAGTGTGATGGTGTTAGTATGGTGGTGTTAGTGTGGTGGTATAAATGTGATGGTGTTAGTGTGATGGTAGAAGTATGATGGTATTAGTGTGATAGTGTTAGTGGGATGGTGTTAGTATGGTGGTGTTAGTGTGATGGGGTTAGTGTGGTGGTGTTAGTGTGGTGGTGGTAGTATGGTGGTGTTAGTGTGGTGGTGTTAGTATGATGGTGTTAGTGTGGTGGTGTTAGTATGGTGGTGCTAGTGTGATGGTATGAATGTGATGGTGTTAGTGTGATGGTAGAAGTGTGTTTTGGTATAAGTGTGATAGTGTTAGTGTGATGGTGTTAGTATGGTGGTGTTAGTGTGGTGGTATAAATGTGATGGTGTTAGTGTGATGGTAGAAGTATGATGGTATTAGTGTGATAGTGTTAGTGTGGTGGTGTTAGTATGGTGGTGTTAGTGTGATGGGGTTAGTGTGGTGGTGTTAGTGTGGTGGTGGTAGTACGGTGGTGTTAGTGTGGTGGTGTTAGTATGATGGTGTTAGTGTGGTGGTGTTAGTATGGTGGTGCTAGTATGGTGGTGTTAGTGTGGTGGTGTTAGTATGGTGGTGTTAGTGTGGTGGTGTTGGTATGGTGGTGTTAGTGTGGTGGTGTTAGTATGGTGGTGTTAGTGTGGTGGTGGTAGTATGGTGGTGTTAGTGTGGTGGTGTTAGTATGGTGGTGTTAGTATGGTGGTGTTAGTGTGGTGGTGTTAGTATGGTGGTGTTAGTATGGTGGTGTTAGTATGGTGGTGTTAGTGTGGTGGTGTTAGTGTGGTGGTGTTATTATGGTGGTGTTAGTGTGGGTGGTGTTAGTGTGATGGTGTTAGTATGGTGGTGTTAGTGTGGTGGTGTTAGTGTGGTGGTGTTAGTATGGTGGTGTTAGTGTGGTGGTGTTAGTGTGGTGGTGTTAGTGTGGTGGTGTTAGTATGGTGGTGTTAGTGTGGTGGTGTTAGTGTAGTGGTATTAGTATGGTGGTGTTAGTGTGGTGGTGTTAGTGTGGTGGTGTTAGTGTGGTGGTGTTGGTATGGTGGTGTTAGTGTGGTGGTGTTAGTATGGTGGTGTTAGTGTGGTGGTGTTAGTGTGGTGGTGTTAGTGTGGTGGTGTTAGTGTGGTGGTGTTAGTATGGTGGTGTTAGTGTGGTGGTGTTAGTGTGGTGGTGTTAGTGTGGTGGTGTTAGTATGGTGGTGTTAGTATGGTGGTGTTAGTGTGGTGGTGTTAGTATGGTGGTGTTAGTATGGTGGTGTTAGTATGGTGGTGTTAGTGTGGTGGTGTTAGTGTGGTTGTGTTAGTGTGGGTGGTGTTAGTGTGATGGTGTTAGTATGGTGGTGTTAGTGTGGTGGTGTTAGTGTGGTGGTGTTAGTATGGTGGTGTTAGTGTGGTGGTGTTAGTGTGGTGGTGTTAGTGTGGTGGTGTTAGTATGGTGGTGTTAGTGTGGTGGTGTTAGTGTAGTGGTATTAGTATGGTGGTGTTAGTGTGGTGGTGTTAGTGTGGTGGTGTTAGTGTGGTGGTGTTAGTGTGGTGGTGTTAGTGTGGTGGTGTTAGTATGCTGGTGTTAGTGTGATGGTGTTAGTGTGGTGGTATAAGTGATGGTAGAAGTGTGATGGTGTAAGTGTGATGGTGTTAGTGTGATGATATAAGTGTGGTGTTTGTGTGATGGTATAAGTGATGGTGTTAGTGTGATGGTGTCAGTGTGTTGTTAGTTATGGTGCTAGTGAGATGGTGTTAGTGTGATGGTAGAAGTGTGATGGTAGAAGTGTGATGGTGTCAGTGTGTTGTTAGTTATGGTGCTAGTGAGATGGTGTTAGTGTGATGGTAGAAGTGTGATGGCATAAGTGTGATGGTGTAAGTGTGATGATATAAGTGTGGTGTAAGTATGATGGTGTAAGTGTGATGGTGTTAGTATGGTGGTACTTGTGTGATGGTATAAGTGTGATGGTATAAGTGTGATGGTGTTAGTATGGTGGTGCTTGTGTGATGGTATAAGAGTGATGGTGTAAGTGTGATGGTGTAAGTGTGATGGTGTAAGTGTGATGGTGTTAGTGTGATGGTGTTCGTGTGATGGTGTAAGTGTGATGGTGTTCGTGTGATCGTGTTACTGTGATATACGATGTTAACTTAGTGTGTGTTGAGGACCAAGTTCAATTACTCAAATAACACAAGAATTTAAGCTGCGTACATGACATTAACTAGAATTAACCCAACATCCACGAGAGTTTTGGAACAAGTTAACTAATTTCTCACAAAGAGTTGAATTTTAAATTTAACATTTCACATATACCAAGTGTGTAAAATATTCTGTTCATCCTGTAAAAAAAAAAAATCCCGACCCTACTTCTTTAATTTTAACCAGATATAAACCGTCTGTTCATCCTCCAAAAAAAAAAAAAAAAAAAAAAAATCCCGACCTTGTGATTCGTTGATTTCAATGTGATTAGGGCTAACTACCCATTATCTAGGGACATTAAGACCATTTGTATTCAGGGTCCCCAAGGGCTCAAAGTTGTAGCAGTAGTAGAGGGAAGAGCGGATCACGAGAGTTCAAATAATGAGATTATTCCAAAGGGTCCTCACGAGACACGCTCATTAGGGGGTGGTGGGGGGAGGGGGAGATCTCTGTAGTGGAGGAATGTAATGTAGAAATGTATTTGGGGGGGTGGTTGTGGTGGTAGGGGTTACAGTGGTGGTGGTGGTAGGGGGTAAGTGTGGTGGTTGGGGGCGCTAGTAGTGATTGTGGGTGGGGTGTGGTTGTGGTTGGTAGTAGTGGTAGGGGTAGTAAGGGAGGGGGTGGTGGTGGTGAGAGCTTTAAATCAGCCTTTGATATGAGTGATAAAGAAATATTACTTAAGACAGCATGTACTTGTCCCAATTCCTCAGTCACTTCCTCTTCTTTCTTTTTACTATTCTCCCTCTTCCCTCACTTTCTCCTCCTCTTCCTCCATCCGTCACCTCTTCTTTCTCCCACCCTCTTTCTCCTTCCTCTTCTTCCTTTCTTCACCTCCTGCTCTTCTTTCCACACTCCTTTATCTCACTTCTTTTTCCCTTTCCTCTGTCTCATCTCTCGCATTTTTCTTTATCCCACCCTCCATCCTTCCTCTATTTCTCAGATTTATTCTTTCCCTCATCCCTGTACTCATTTTAATCCTCCGCCGCTCTTTCTGCTCCTCTCCTCCCCTATTCTTTTCTCTCTCAATCCCACTTCCCTGTTCTTTCTTCACTTCCTCATCCTTCTCCCTTTTTCCCCTTTTACTCATCGCCAACATACAGATGAAAACACCATCACTAACTCTGTCAAACAATGTGCCTGAAAATATGTCAGGATGGCCGAGCGGTCTAAGGCGCTGCGTTCAGGTCGCAGTCCGGTCTTCCGGGCGTGGGTTCGAATCCCACTCCTGACAAGCTGCTTTTTTCTCACCTGTGTAATTAATACTTTTACCAGAGTGATGAAATATATGTGAAGCTCCTTTTATTATGTTCACTATTATTGTAATAATTTGTACTTGAGGTTAAATAAATGAATGTAGAATCATTGAGCTCAGTAAAGTTTTTGCATAATTATCATTAGCCTGGTGGTCCAGCGGTTAGAGTCACCGGTCACAGTCATGGACTAGTAGGCCGTGGGTTCGAATCCTGGAGGGTTGAGGTGTTGATTATATATATATAAATATTTTATTTATATATATAAATATTTATTTATATATATATATATTATATATATATATATATATATATATATATATATATTATATACATATATATATATATATAATATATATTTTATATACATATATATATATATATATATATATATATATATATATATATATATATATATATATATATATATATTTCATGTAAATCCACAATGAAAACGTGGATAAGATAAATCTTGATAAAATCACACGGGAAGATGGAAACAACGGAGTACCTTAGCTTTCGTCTTTATTCAAGACATCTTCAGAGGTAACTGAAGATGTCTTAAATAAAGACGAAAGCTAAGGTGCTCCGTTGTTTCCCTTTTCCCGTGTGATTTTATCAAGATATATATATATATATATATATATATATATATATATATATATATATATATATATATATATATATATATATATATATATATATATGTGTGGATGTAAAAGGTCGTACTTCGGCTCTGAGATATGGGTTCGAATCCTGTTATATGTTTGTATAGGTAGATCGATTAATAGAATAGATAAATAAGATAGATAAACAATGCTGGGCTCAATGATTTTGTACACACATTATATTTCAATTACACGTTAATACTTAGGACTGATTCATCCAACGAGAGAGAGAGAGAAACCACAACCTAACTCAATAAATCGATACATTTGTTTCTTCAATCTTCTTCACTTCAGTTCACTCCGAGGTGGGGGAGAGAAGGAGGAAGGAGAGAGAGGTGAGAGAGAAAAGAGGGAGAGAAGTCTTGGTCCCTAATATTCTAATATTTACCCACAACCCCCCCCCCCCTTTAAAAACCTCCCCAAGATTTTTTTGTCTTCCATTTAAACTTATTACAAACCTTCCCTGTAATTACCGACGCCTCCCTCCCCCTGAACACACACACACACAGTTAAAAAGGCCTTAGTTTTACTTTTAATCCAGGCGTGAGTCAATCATATGTCCATATTTGTACATCATCAAGGAATCGTCTCTGATATATTCGTAATATGGATCTGGAGGGGGTGTCTTATTTTTTTTACGCTCCAGTGTAGGAAGTAGTGGGGAGTGGGGTGGGGGAGTGGTGGGGAGTGGGATGGGGGAGTGGTGGGGAGTGGGATGGGAGAGTGGGGTGGGGGAGTGGTGGGGAGTGGGATGGGGGAGTGGGGTGGGGGAGTGGTGGGGAGTGGGATGGGGGAGTTGTGGGGAGTGGGATGAGGGAGTGGTGGGGAGTTGGGGGTGTAGGGAGGGTTGTAGGGAGATAAGGATGTTAGGGAGGGTTGTGAAGTGGGAGGGGGTAAGAGGGTCGTGGAGGTTGGGAGGGTCGTGGAGTGGGTTGGGTGATACTGGGAGGGTCGTGGAGTGGGTTGGGTAATACTGGGAGGGTCGTGGAGTGGGTTGGGTGTTACTGGGAGGGTCGGGGGGGGGGGAGAAGGAATAAGTAATAAAGGTATAAAAATTAAATAAGAATGATATCAAATTTGATTTACATGGTGTAGTAGAAATCGATAAACAAGAGAGAGAGAGAGAGAGAGAGAGAGAGAGTAATAAGGACTTACCAGAAGAACTGTGAGTCAGTGTCAAGGTAGTCATCCCATGTTTACGAAACCTCAGGGCACACACACACACACACACCACAACACTCACACACACACACACACACCACAACACTCACATTCATCCACAATAACACCCACATTCACCCACAACAACACCCACATTCACCCACAACAACACCCACACCTACCCACAACAACAACACAACACAAGTGGTCGTTTACAGCTGGCCCCCAACCGGATGCTGATACTAAGATGCGTCACTGATGGCGCTGTAACGAGGAGTTCTGGCGAGTTCACACACCGCGTCAACACCCCCAGAAATACACCTTGTTTACCACCACCTCACCTTACCCGCGTCAACCCACCTCTCATATGTGTTGTCAAGTGATTACCAACACGACTATGAACTAACTTTTAAAATATATTATCTCTGGACTATCTCTTACCTCCTCCCCCCCCAAAAAAGTACAAAACTCGAACTAGTTTACAGTTAGGAATTTCCCTGAGGTATCCCGTCGAGTCATTACAGAGAAAATGAGGTGTGGGATGAGGATAGAGGGGTGGTTCTCACACACACACACACACACACACACACACACACTAGACACACACACACACACACACACACACACACACACTAGACACACACACACACACACACACACACACACACATAACTTGTTAAATGACCCTCTCCCTCCTGTCATTACACATTATATATGTACCACTTAAGTCATTCGTATATTTTCACCTCATGGCTGCTGTATTTACTAATAAAACGTTAATTATTTCTAATACTGCTATTATTATTATTATTACACACAAAAACACCTGCTGCCACACACACACACACACGTGAGAGCGGGGACGGGGGGAGAGAGAGGGAGAGGAGTGTTCAGGCCATATTTAGCCACTCGAGGAATTTGTTTGTGTTTGTGGACACCAGAGCCACCGCCCACCTGATGCCGTGACATAAAATACGCAATCCACTATGACGTCATTGCCGAAACACTCGTAAACACTGGAGGTCTCTGGTGGGCGTTAACTAGTATTCGGTTATGATGGCAAATTCCGCGGAGCTTTGGGTGGTACACAGCGGTTCCCACCAGTGTAGGGGAGCGTATGGTGGCTTCTCGTAACCTGTGATAGTTCCGTGTAGCGTCGAGGTGTGTGGCGGTGGCAGTGGTTCCTCGTAGCGTTTAAATGTACTCTTCAATACATACATACATACATAGGTGCATTTTATATACATTAACCTCTCCTCCGATCGTGCTCCACCTCCCTCCACTACACTAGGCCCCAACACCTACCATGCTCCACCACACTGGGCCCCAACACTTACCATGCTCCACCACACTGGGCCCCAACACCTACCATGCTCCACCACACTGGGCCCCAACACCTACCATGCTCCACCACACTGGGCCCCAACACCTACCATGCTCCACCACACTGGGCCCCAACACCCACCATGCTCCACCACACTGGGCCCCAACACCTACCATGCTCCACCACACTGGGCCCCAACACCTACCATGCTCCACCACACTGGGCCCCAACGCCCACCATGCTCCATCACACTGGGCCCCAACACCCACCATGCTCCATCACACTGGGCCCCAACACCCACCATGCTCCACAACACTGGGCCCCAACACCCACCATGCTCCATCACACTGGGCCCCAACAACCATCATGCTCCACCACACTGGGCCCCAACACCCACCATGCTCCTCCACACTGGGCCCCAACACCTACCATGCTCCACTACACTGGGCCCCAACACCCACCACACGCCTCAGCATCATTATACACAACATCACCGCCGGGAAGTAGCGTCAGTACAAGACTCCCACTGGCTGCCTCCATATCCTCCGTCGTCTCGAGACCCTTGACTTTCCTGCGTGTAAACTCCTGCAACAATATTTACATAACCTTCATACTTCCCAAACTCACCTACACTTCACCTGTCTGGTCTTCTTCATTAAGCGTTACTGTTAAAGACTTCTAGGAGGGGGAGGGGGGGGAGACGTGTATGATTATTTATTGTCCAACTAACGCCATCTATCAAGAGCCGCCCAGTAGACTGTCCCTCTTGTCAGTTTAGGATACAGTTGCCTCACCATCCTTCAACACCGCCACCTTCTGTCACCTGAAGTTCCTCGCCCGAGAATTAGTTACACAACAATCATATTCAGCCCCTTATGACCGACCTCACTACAAAACCAATCATCTTTTAACAATTGTAAAGATCTTCAATGATTCGTAGTTAATGTGTGCGTTTATCTTTTTCTATCCACACACACACACACACACACACACACACACACACACATAAACACTGGCATACTTGCGCCGTGACGTCACAAATGTCATGTTATTGTTTACAGCCACGAACTTCCTGTCGCTCCTCTGGCATGACGTCAACAGAGAGAGAGAGAGAGAGAGAGAGAGAGAGAGAGAGAGAGAGAGAGAGAGAGAGAGAGAGAGAGAGAGAGAGCCTCTTAGTCACAGAAGGAAGGGAGGGATGAGTGACTAAGTTAGCTGAGTGTTTAGTAGATGACAGGAAGTTGAAGGTGGGAGAGATATACAGCATGTGTGTGGGTGTGGGTGTGGGTGTGGGATGTGGGTGTATGCTAGAGGTGTGTGTGTGTGTGTGTGTGTGTGTGTGTGTTTTCGATACAATTTTAAAATCTTAACCTATCTCCTCCTCCATCTACCTTGCATTTATATATCTCTTTATTATCCTTCTCTTTCCTCACCTACCGGACCTGCCTCTCCCATCACCTGCCTCTCTCTTACCTCTCATCTACTTCCCTCTCTCTCCTTACCCATCTCTCCCCTCACCCCTTATCTACCTCCCCCTCACTCGCCTCTCACCTATCTGTCCCTCTCCCCTCACCTTTCACCCGCCTCTCACCTATCTGTCCCTCTCCCCTCACCTTTCACCCGCCTCTCACCTATCTGTCCCTCTCCCCTCACCTTTCACCCGCCTCTCACCTATCTGCCCCTCTCCCCTCACCTTTCACCCACCTCTCACCTATCTGCCCCTCTCCCCTCACCTTTCACCTGCCTCTCCCTTACCTACCTCCTCCTCCCCTCTCCATCACCTCTCATCTACCCCCCTCTCACCCGCCTCTCACCTATCTTGTCCCTCTCCCCTCCGACACAGATGACGCACTGCTTCATCAGCTGATATTTGTTTGGCAACAGTCACGTGCCGATGACGTCACCGATGCGCAACAAGTGTCGAGGATGTAGGAGAGAGAGAGAGAGAGAGAGAGAGAGAGAGAGAGAGAGAGAGAGAGAGAGAGATGAAGGGATGGTCCTCTTCTCCTCTTGCATCTAATGATCTCATTTCCTCACTATGTACAGGAGAAAAATAAGCTAATTCACCAGGCTCAGAAGGTCACTCTTTCATGGTCTATTCTGAGCTGAGACATAAACAAAGTGGATAGTTTTATTGGTAGTTAGCTATTGTACTGGAGAGAGAGAGAGAGAGAGAGAGAGAGAGAGAGAGAGAGAGAGAGAATTTCCGTCAGATAAAACAAGGCAAATAAGCAAAACAGAATCAGAGTACAAGGAAATGTTTTCCTTTCTCAACAGACAGACACTCAAACATTTACACTCCTCGTCTTCAGCAAGGACTGAGACATCCTCCATCATCATTAACCTAGATTCAACTCAAATACATCTAAAAGTTAACTCTAATAAACTTCAAGATTACCACAACAAAACGTATTTGATATATCATCAAGAACTACAAGTAAGCTTTATTTTGTTTCATCTTCCCGCCGAGTGTCTACATGCCATCTCGCCGCTCCATTGTTTACACTGAGGGACGGGGCATTACAGAAAACGGGAATACTGTCAGGGCTAACCATTATCCACGGAAGAGTTCAGTCAACTCAAGTGACATTATTATCGAATCGTCCTTTTCCTCTTCACTAATCCAGGCCTTAAAGGTTTGCTACTTCCAGAATGAAAAATAATGATAAATTTTCGACACGGTGACGATATTTGGCAGTATAACGGAATGGCTAGTATGCTGATAAATGGCAGAAGTGATATACAGGGTGTCCCATAAATTTCCATACATAGGAAAATTAAATTTTATATGAAAATCCATTTTTATTTATATAATATGCTCTACATGACTACCATTCTGTTGAAAACACTCTTCAATGCGTGTCCTCCACTGCTGAAGAACACGTTCAAGCACAGCTGGAGTTATGCTTGTAATGGCGTTGGTGATACGTTGTATGGAAACTTATGGGACACCCTGTATATATATATATATATATATATATATATATATATATATATATATATATATATATATATATATATATATATATATATATTTCTATGCGGACTGTCCGTTTCCCTTGACGTCCAGTGAGAATACAAAGATGTTGAAAAAGACACTGGATTTCTTAACAAAAATATTTTACAACATGTACATAATTTACACACATTTACAAGCTTGCGATATCGAAGTTCACTCTCAGAGACAACTGTACACATCTTGATATTGTAATAATAAAATAATAATAATAATTAACGGTTGATTGAACGAGCATGGCAGCCGGAAGGCTGAAAATATACAGTTACATAATTGGGAATGGGTCTCTTGATTTACAAACAATATACAAGAAACATAAGTGATACAAATATGATATATAATAACTAGGTGGGGAGAAGCTAAAACTACAGGGCATTTCAACATACAGTAGCGACAGTGCAAAAAGTAAGATTGACTGGGAGTGAACACACTGGTTGATTACAAGTTATTGATAATTTTTACAATGGTTGTCACCCCTTACAGGTGTGTGTGTGTGTATGTGTGTGCGTGTGTTTATATATTCATTCATTCATTTAACATGACAAGAGCACCAAGGAACCACAACACAGCTCAACAAGCACACACACACACACACACACACACACACACACACACACACACACACACACACACACAATCTTCTCAATCAAAGGCACATACACACACGTATAAAAGAACGCATATCAAGCACACGCAGCACACACACAAACATACTTCCCTGAGACAAGGAGACCCGTGCATGCGATTTATGACTCGTGTTTTGAAAGTGCAGATAAGGTCCTAAACATAGCCCTTGCTTGCACTGCCTGCAGGTGCCGCCGACTCATCTATGCAGGCCGTCGTACGTACACCCAGGCAGGCCAAGAATCCACTCCACTCCTTCTATATTAGGGGGTGAGTTATACAAGTCGAGGGAGAGGGGGGAAGTGGAGGGGGAGGTGATAGGGTGGGTAGGGGAGGTGGTGGAGGGTAGGGGAGGTGATAGGGTGGGAAGGGGAGGTGCAGGAGACGTAATGATGGGTAGGGGAGGTGGGGGGAGAGGTGATGGTGGGTAGGGGAGGTGGTAGGGGAGGTAGAGGGGAGGTAATGGTGGGTAGGGGAGGTCGTAGGAGGGTAGGGAAAGTGGTGGGGGAGGGTAGGGGAGGTGATGGTGGGTAGGGAAGGTCGTAGGAGGGTAGGGAAAGTGGTGGGGGAGGGTAGGGGAGGTGATGGTGGGTAGGGGAGGTGGTAAGAGTGTAGGGAAGGTGATGGGGAGGAGAGATGGTGGAAGGGGGTAGAGGAAGTGATGAAAGGGAGAAGAGGGGGTGGAGGAGAGGGGTGGGGTCGGTGGTGGTGAGGGGAGGGAAGGGGTGAAGGGAGGTCGTGAGGAGATGTGTGGTCCGGTGGAGAGAGATCGTAAGGGGGCGGGTGGAGTGAGGGGAGATGAGGAGGGGTGGGGAGGTGACCGAGAGGAGGGGAGGGGACGTGAGGGTCATTAACTCACACCTCACTCTAAAAATATTACACCCTGCATAATAAACACTCGCCCACCTGCATCACCCACCTGTCCAATTACGATTTATTTACCTGGCCATCGTCTATACTCTCAACTTCACCATATGTTAAGTCCCCTGCAGGAAAATTCTAAACTCTTAATTTTTCATTACAATTGCCTCACCTCCCAGGTATCCCATTCCGATCCTTTACTAAATAATGGTTGCCTCTTATGCCCGAGACTGGCCGGTCCTAGGGCCACCCGAGCGTAAATTTGTGTTAGGGGTAGAAGCTGTCGCCAACACAACAACCACACACAAAGTTAACGAGCTGTATGACCCAATGTCAAGGAATGATCCATGAAGACCGGACATTTTGCAAACTGCACTGGCTAACCATTACCCCAAATCTCGATTCGCAAATCGATTAACATACAGGGGCCGGATACTCAAAAGTAATTACAATATTGTATCTTTCAGTTAACTGTGTAAGTCATCCTCGAAGTTGTATGTCCTCTGTGTAGTGATACTCAAAACAAAACAACCGCCATCTTGTGACGTCACATATTGTATCTGAAGACAGTAACTTACAGTACCTTCAGAGCTCCTGTAACGGAATAAAACCCGAACCTAGTAAGTATATTTCTCGATTGCATAAATAACACATGTCTCCTAAGCTATGATAATCCTCATTAAAACTGTTTTACAAGAGAATGCCTCGGTAAACAAGTCTTATGTGTTATTTAAATGGAAAATAATATTTTATGATAAAATCTAATTAGTTACAAATGATCTTATAAACAGCAGCTGTGTTTGTTTATGTGTTAGCAGCAAGATGGAGGTGATCAATGTATATTTAAACGATCGAGTTTGGTGGCGTGTGAGGAGGCACAGAGACCCTCTTGACTTCTATGTTAAGTGAAGAGCAATTGTTGAGGTTGAGTGTTAATGAAGATTTGTATTTAAAATTCTAGATATACTGTATTTTATATTTTAAATAAACACACTTTCCTCTACATACATACATACATACATACAGTTCTAAAAGTATATAATGATATGAAAGATTAAAGACTGAAGTAACTGGGACATTACATTAAATAAGAACATTGAATTTCAACCTGAAGTGATTGCCCTCGGTGGACCGCTCCCGAAATCCCAGGTGAACCCTGTTATTCTCTGCAAATACCACCTCTCCAGGATCGCCCACTGGTCCCCAGGCAGGGTCGTCCTCTACACTGATGGTTCTGTTGACCCCGCTACAGGTAGGGCCGGGGCTGGTGTCTACATCTCCTGTCCTGATGCCCCTGAGCCTATCAAACTGTCTCTCAGAGTTTCTGACGGGGCATCCTCCACTCAGGCTGAACTAATAGCCCTCCTTGCTGCCCTTCTCGCTGAGGAAGAAGCAGATGGTTTCTGCCCCTTGCTTGTCTGCTGCGATTCCAGGTCTGCTCTCGACGGGATCACATGGATCAGGGGAAAATAAGGACCTCATCCTCCGAATATGAGGGTTAACATCCACACTTCAGGATGCAGGCCGTCCTGTGACATTCCTATGGATACCCAGTCATGTCGGTATCTTGGGGAATGAGGCAGCAGATGGCCTTGCCAAGACTGGCTGCATCAAGGCCACACCTGACTACTTTGCTCCTCGAACACTCTTACAGATTAGGACCCAAATTCGCCGCAAACAGAGAGAAACTCGGGAAGCAGCCATCCCTCTGGACTCCCCGCCCACCTGGTACGATGTCCTCCGTAAACTTCCTGACCTCTCGTACGTCCACGGGAAAGGGTCGCGGAAAGGGGTCGTGATTGCTGCCCGTATCATTATTGGGTATGACTTTGCTTGGGAGATTGGTATCCCCGCATCCCCTGAGCAACGCTCTTGTGCATTATGCAGAAGACCCGACAGCAGCATCCTTATCCACTACCTCCTAAGATGTCCCCACACACAACGCTTCCGTGACGCCTGCTGGACCACCACTCCACGACCCCCTGACGGAGACACGATGATCCTCCCCATACTGGCCAGATATTTTGTAAATAATATTGATTATGTGTTAAAGGAATATCCTTCCTTCCTTAGGCTTTAGTAAGCCCCTTTATAATATTTATACTGTATATACTTGTCACACTTGCCAGATGCTTCTGGTGTCATTGTACAGGGGTACCTAGTGACAGCACTAGGATCCCGCTTCCTCTATCAAGGAATAAACAATTGAAATTGAAATTGAACATTGAAAATGTCAGTAATGGCGATTTTTGTCACTAGCGACAAAATCATTATTGAATGTTGCGAAAAAGATGTTGCAAATTAAAACAAGTCAATATTGCTTTACGAATGACACATGATGGTGATATTAGTCAGTGGGTCACGTAAGAGGAGTGTCGTTGACGTCAGCTGATAAACGCGGTAAATAAATACGTTAGAGAAAATGTAATGCTCGAATGCGCTTCATGGGAGACTATTACAACTTTACTGAATGTGTCTTGGTACTCTGAAGGGCGGGAACGATTTTGTGGTATATTGTTAAGGGTTTTCTAAAATTACTGTGGTGCTTAATATTACACAACACACGCACACACAGATGCTCCAATCCACATATCAAGAAGCGCTCAACACACTGACCCTTTCGACTCTCACTGACCATCACCACGACCTCATCTGCAAATTTGGTAAGAAGCTTCTACACCATCCCCGACACCGGCTCCTACTACCACCTGAGATCCCTAGTCCGAGAATTGCTGTTCGACACCACAACCGCATCCAGCCCATACGTGCACGAACTGATCGCTATAAGAACAGCCCAGTCCCAACCATTGTAAAAATTATCAATAACTTGTAATAAACCAGTGTATTCACTCCCAGTAAATACTACTCCTTGCACTGTCACTATGTTGAAATGAACTGTAGTTTGAGCTTTTCCCCATCTAGTTATTATATGTCTTATTTGTGTCATTCATGTTACTTGTATATTATTTGTAATTCGTAACCCATTCCCCAAATATGTAACTGAATATTTTTAGCCTTCTGGCTGCCAAGCTCTTTCAATAAACCGTTAATTATTATTATTATTATTATTATTAAGAATGGAGGAAACTGAAGCGGGCCTATTGGCCCATACTGGGCAGTCCCATTTACACCCAACCCCTATTGCTCATATATCCAACCAACTTATTTTTGAAGCTATCCAGCGTATTCGAGTTAATGACGATGTTTGGTAACTTGTTCCACTCATCCATTACCCTATTTCCAAACCAGTGTTTACCTATCTCGCGCCGAAATCTAAATTTGACTAATTAAAACCATTGTTACGAGTTCGCTCCTGGTTGGATAGTTTGAGTACCTTTGTTATATTACCTTTGTTTAGCCCTGACTTCCATTTGTACACCTCGATCATATCGCCCCTCACTCTACGTCTCTCGAAGGAGTGCAAATTAAGATGCTTTAACCTGTCTCTGTACTCAAGGTTCCTAATGCTCAGGATTAGTCTTGTCATTCTCCTCTGAATTCTTTTTTGGGATTCTGTATCCATTCTGTAGTACGGTGACCAGAACTGAACTGCGAAATCCAAGTGAGGTCTCACAAGCGCAAGATATAGTTTTAGGATGACCTCGCTAGTCTTGTAACTAACTCTCCTTTGTATGAACCCAAGTACTTTATTAGCCTTGTTTCGAGCAAATACACATTGTTTACTTGGCTTAAGATTCCTACTTATCATTACTCCTAAATCTTTCTCACAGTCGGATTTCTCTATAACATCGTTGTTCATCTGGTATCTGGTTTCTCTGTTTACATCTCCTAGAGACCTAGACTAAGTACTTAAATTTGTCCACATTAAATTTCACACACACACACACACACACACACACACACTCAAATACACACGCACACCCACACACACACGCACACACATTCACATTCAAAATACACACACACACACACACACACACACTATACTCAAGGACAGGCAGTGACCCCTTTTCCAGACATCCTCTGATTAACACACACATTACCGTTGCCTCAGTGGTTAGTAATAATGCCTTAGTGGAAGTAAGTGTGTGTGTGTGTGTGTGTGGAACGTTTGTGTTTTCTCACTACCGTAATTCTTTTTAAATCAACTGTAAACGTTAAAAAATGAGTTACATACAAATTAACTCTATATTTAACTCTTAGTGTCAGGAGGGAGTAATTTACATATTTATTAACTGTCTTATTAACATATCAAAAAGAGACTAATTACACAGGTACATTCCTCACCTGTGTAGGTAACTTATTAGTCAAAGGTGTATTGATAATTAGCAGATAATATAATTAACATAAATATAACACAGAGATGAAATGTAGTGTGATTATACAACCAGTGACATGATTATAATATATTAGAAGTTAAATACACAGTCTAAATATTCGTAAAATTCAGTATTGGTTATGATTAATAGTATACCCCAGTCAAAGTATACCTGAGTCAAAGTATACCCGAATCAAGTAGTATATAGAATCAAAGTATACCCAAGTCAAAGTACATAAAAGTACCACGACAGACTATGAACTTTTGACTAAAACTTAATTACAGACCAAGAAGACGCAAGTCATCATCTCATTATTGTCCTTTCTGTCCCAGTGTCTGACGCGTGATCCCTGACCTCTAACGTGTGACCCTTGACGCGTGACCCCTGAGCGTGACTCCTGGCGCATGATTCCTGACGCGTGACTCCTGACGTGTGACCCTTGACGCGTGACCTCTAACGTGTGACCTTGACCCCCCCCACCAACGAATGAGAAAAATATTTAAATAACAAAAATTAACGATTTTGAAATAAAATTAAATAAATAAAAACAGAAAATGAATTAAATGTGATTAAATGATTATATAAAAACAATGAAAATAAAATGTGATTAGAAAATAAGAGAAAATTAATATAAACAACGACTAAAAAAAATTAAATAAAGAAATAAGGAAAAAAAATATATAAGAAAATACGAATAAATGAATATAGATTAGTGGATAAAAATAAATAATATTAAATAATGCGCAATAGATAATAAATGATCAAAATTAAAGAATGAAAACATAAGAAATAAAACTGATAAATACGAATAAAATAAATATAACAAGTGTACAGATAATAAAAATAATAAATAGAGAAGTAACCATAACCCCTTTAACGCCATACATGCTCTCTTAATTGATTTATTCTGCCATAAATAATTCCACCCCGAAGTTGACCTGACCGACACCAACTAACAATCCAATAAACATACTTTTAATGCATTCTTTATGTAGACCCACGCCCCCACACCAACCCAGCCACCATACCAAACTTCAAGCCTATTAGATGTGGCACATTATTCCTTTAAGTGAAATAACTACTGTAATATATTCAACATGGCAAACACCTTTCACGTGATTAATTTCTACGCCTAGCGAAGTGTAACTGGGTCCCATGATCTCAACGGGCCATTTGATCAGCGTGGTGGGGATATAGTGCACTGCATACTTAGTCTTCTGGGGTAGGGTGGCCGACACTGTCCTCGACCACCTTATCTAGCTCGGGAACCCCTTCGCATTGTCTGGACTTGGAGTGCCCTGGTGTCACGGTACGATTTTCTGGGTAAATAACCCGTTTATCTGATAGACACGGAGTGACGCAGAGGAAACGGTGATAACAGGATGGTGTGTGTGTGTGTGTGTGTGTGTGTGTGTGTGTGTGTGTGTGTGGTTTATACTGCATATCAACGGTAGGGAAAAATTAATCACAGGAGTAATATATAGACCTACCAATCTTGATAGAGTCAATGAGCGACTTATCTGGGATGAAATGCGCAGGGCTTCCATACACAACAAAGTCTGTATAGTAGGCGACTTTAACCTTGGCCAAATAGATTGGACTGACCATACGGGTAACTCAGAATCAGAGGATTTTCTTGAAACGATCCAGGACTGTTTCATAAATCAACATATAACCGAACCCACCCGGGGTAATAATATACTCGATTTACTTCTGTCGAACAGAGAAAACCTCATTAGCAATGTCGAGGTAGGGAATGAGCTTGCAAACAGCGATCACAAATAAATTAGATTCCAGTTAGATTTTCAGGGTAGACGTAAGGAAATTTCACAAAAATCCCAGATTTCAGAAGAGCAAACTTTGACAGTTTGAAGAGGCAGCTGAGAGAGGGGGTGTCGCGCTTGGGGCTGAGCTACATGACCTCACATGAGGTGACCTCACTTAATGTACACACAGGGGGCTACTTCACAGTACCAGGAGACCTGACGGTTGAGACTGACCTGATAACGAGATCTGAGATTGCCGAGTTCCACGACAATTTAAATAATGAGTTACTTAATGCACAAAGGCAGAACATACCATACAAAAAACTCAGATCAGACAACAATGACCCTAAATGGATTAATAATTATTTAAAGAACATTATTGGCCAGAGGAAGGCTATAGGTAGAAGGATAAATCATGGCAAAATTTACCTCCAGGATTATTATAAGGTATTGGCGAGTAGGGTTAAAACCGAGATAATGAAAGGTAAGAGGAATAATAAGGTAAGGATAGCAAGGGAGTCGAAGACAAACCCCAAAGGATTCTACCAAATGTATCAAACTAAAACACGAGAAAATATTGGACCAATACAGTCAGATCCTGGCGAGCTAACTGATAACGACGGAGAAATGAGCAATAATCTAAATAAATATTTTTCAACAGTTTTCACCACCGAAAATTTAAACATGATACCCGAGGCACCGACTCTATTCAGAGATAGTGAAGAAAACAAATTAAGCGAGATAGTAGTGACTAGTAACGATGTTAGTAAGCAAATAGACAAACTAA
This sequence comes from Homarus gammarus, assembly GCA_958450375.1. Lineage (NCBI taxonomy): Eukaryota > Metazoa > Arthropoda > Malacostraca > Decapoda > Nephropidae > Homarus > Homarus gammarus. The sequence goes on along the minus strand of CAUDMG010001226.1, from coordinate 1,030,264 downwards.
AGCCTAATAAGTCACCTGGTCCCGATGACATATTTGCCAGAGTATTAAAGGAATGTAAGGAAGAGCTTAGTATGCCCTTAGCAAAGTTGTTTAACATGTCCTTAAAAACAGGTGTAGTACCAGAATCCTGGAGGATAGCGAATGTAATACCGATTTTCAAGAAGGGGGATAGATCACTATCCTCTAACTACCGTCCAATCAGTCTAACTTCAAATAGTAGGCAAATTACTGGAAGCAATCATTTCAAACTCTATTCGAAATCACCTGGAGAAGCAACAATTGATCCTGATTTCCAGTCTAACTAATCTATTAATAGTCATTTCATCAGTTTTCGAATCGGTGGACGAGGGGCACAATTATGATGTGGTATATCTCGACTTCAGCAAAGCCTTCGACAGAGTCCCCCACGAAAGACTAATTAGAAAGGTAGAAGCACATGGCATCAAAGGGAATATCCTTAAATGGATTAGGGCGTGGTTACAGGACAGAAAACAGCGAGTGAGCATTAATGGCACTAAATCCCATTGGAGCAACGTCACTAGTGGAGTTCCCCAAGGCTCAGTACTTGGACCATTATTATTTATTATATACGTAAACGACATAGATATCGGCATAGAGGGCAACATAAGTAAATTTGCTGATGACACTAAAATAGGACGTGTTATTAAATCTGTCGAGGACTCCGCAAAACTACAGGAGGATCTAAAAAAAATTTTCGAATGGTCTGAAAAATGGCAGATGAAATTCAACGTGGACAAATGTAAAGTACTCAGTATAGGAGATGTAAACAGGGAAACCAGTTACCAGATGAACAACGATGCCATTGAGAAATCCAACTGCGCGAGAGAGATTTAGGAGTAATGATAAGTAGGAACCTTAGCCAAGTAAACAATGTGTTTTTGCTCATAACAAGGCTAATAAAGTACTTGGGTTCATACAAAGGAGTGTTAGTTACAAGACTAGCGAGGTCATCTTACAATTATATCTTGAGCTTGTGAGACCTCACTTGGATTACGTAGTTCAGTTCTGGTCACCGTATTACAGAATGGATATAGAATCCTTGGAAAGAATTCAGAGGAGAATGATAAGACTAATCCCGGGCATTAGGAACCTTGAGTATAGAGACAGGTTAAAGCATCTTAATTTGCACTCCCTCGAGAGACGTAGAGCGAGGGGCGACCTGATAGAGGTGTATAAATGGAAGTCAGGGCTAAACAAAGGGGACATTACAAAGGTACTCAAACTATCCAACCAGGAGCGAACTGGTAACAATGGTTTTAAATTAGACAAATTTTGATTTAGGCGCGAAATAGGTAAACACTGGTTTGGAAACAGAGTAGTGGATGAATGGAACAAGTTACCAAACATCATCATTAACTCGAATACGCTGGATAGCTTCAAACAAAGGTTGGATGCTTATATGAGCAATAGGGGTTGGATGTAAACGGGACTGCCCAGTATGGGCCAATAGGCCCGCTGCAGTTTCCTCCATTCTTATGTTCTTATATGGGCATAGGTTCCCGTTAATGAGTGAGTATTGCTCTATCTCCTTGTATAAACAACACCACCACCTCCGTCTAATTTGATGGACTGGAGTGAAACATGAAGGGTGGCGGTGTCACGGCACTGCACTCGACCTTCACTTCCCAAATCTGTATAATTAGTTACCGAGTTAAGTGGTGTAGGAGGCCCCGGGAGCCAACTACTTGTCAACGCATCTAAACTAATGGAAACAAATACAGTCATTAAATTCCTTGTAAGGTAGAGAGAGTCAACTAGCTACATTATGTACAGTAACACACGCAGTCAACCCTCGGCGCTGTAAGTTGTCTTCCGAGTATTGGATCGACAAGTAAGTATTTTTAACAACACACCAGCTTATCCTACCCCGCGAGGAAAATACATGTCAGCCTTGAACCATTGTGGTGGCAGTAGGAAAAATGTGCTTCACTGTCGGTACGTATTTTTGGACACGAGCCTGGATACGGGAGAAGGCACTTCCCTCCCAGGAATAATATTCTACTAACCATTTTACAATATTAATATTGACAGACTTTATTTTGTTTCATCATCTGACACATTTACAGTGAAATTCTAACCAATCTAAGTAGTTTTGAAAGCTGAGGGCATTAAGGAGCGCGTGGATTTATAAGTTAGAGTACAGCTGGGGGCTTACAAAAGCTGTGGCTTACACGTATGGTGAGGTAACCACCTGGACGGCCGGGTGAGGGAGAGCAACATTCCTCCACACAATTTCCGTCTTCATACGTACCACACCAGTCTTGATCTCTGCAACACTGCAGGAACGTACTTGCTTGATACACACGATCTCCTTAACCCTTTACACCATCGACGTGAAACATTATCAAGAAATTGTCCGTTTCCTCACTGAAGGTGATCGTTGGTGGTAATGAATTGGTGATCTTCAGATTCACACCTGAGTACGACACCCCTCAAGGGCAGTATCCACGCCCACTATACAGGCCTACACCCTTACGGTTCTTCCTGTAGAGCGTGGAGAGGGACGCTGGCGGCTCTAGCACTGTTAAGGTCAAGGGGCGGAGCTCTGAGGCAATACTACAGGACGTGCTGGCGGCTCTGTTTAGCGCTGCCCCTTCGCTCAGTTTAATACAATACTACTCAGTGTGTGTTAGGATCTACATTGTGTGTTCGACCTTCAGTACACACACACACACACACACACACACACACACACTACATCCTTGACCACCGAAGGGTCAAGACGTACCTGGCGCTCCCCTCGGAGCAGCCAGGTCAACTGTTAAGTTGGCCCATACCAACTCCCTCCCCTGAACCCTCCCCCCCACCGGAATATCAACAAGTTCTCTCCAGAAGTTACTATTTCATTTAGGAAAGGAATGGAACCAGTATTAAACAGAGGTGAACAGTGGTGAACAGTGCTTAAGTCAGTGAGAACAACTAAACAGTAACAGTCGTACCCAAGTTAACCTTCACACAGTGAGGTCCCAGGTACCCAGTGATAACGGCCTGTGAGACCCAACAACAACCAGCGATGTGTTAATCCGTCTACGATAGGAAGGCCTGGGACCACACCTCACTCATATAACACCATCTGTGAGGGAATTACTACACCACGTCAGGTCCCTCATAACACCATCTGTGAGGGAGTTACTACACCACGTGAGGCCCCTCATAACACCATCTGTGAGGGAATTACTACACCACGTGAGGCCCCTCATAACACCATCTGTGAGGGAATTACTACACCACGTGAGGCTCCTCAAAACACCATCTGTGAGGGAACTACTACACCACGTGAGGTCCCTCCTAACACCATCTGGGAGGGAGTTACTACACTACGTGTTTGCTGTTCAGCACCTACAATAATCTGTATGTTCACTGTATGTTCCTTTACCTTTCTCTAATGAAGGCTTTTGTTAAACCACCAATGTATGTAATAAGTCATTTATGTCCAATGTATATTTTCAGCCTTCGGGCTGCAGAACGTTTTCAATAAACCGTCAATTATTATTATTATTATTATTATTATTATTATTATTATTATTATTATTATTGCATGGGATCACTCTGCTTCCTTATGCTCATCAATGATGCCCTAAGAGAAACCCCTGCTCGCTGGAAATATGTCGACGACTCCACCATTGGGATCAGCGTCAACAATTCTGCTCCCAACTATACCGCCCTTCAGGATTTATTGAATAGTCTCCAAAACTGGGCCACCAACAACCATGTCACCATCAACCATACCAAGACCATGGTTATGCACATCAACCTCTCCTCCGACATTGTCCCACCTCCTTCCATTACTGTAGGTCCGAACACACTCCAGGTTGTAAATTCCACGAAGCTCCTCGGCGTCACCATAGACAACAAACTAAATTGGAAACCACACGTCAGTGAAGTTGTCAAATCATCCAGTTTCCGTCTCCACCTCCTCCGCCGACTCAAGTCCCTCGGAGTTCCTGCACCCGAGCTCCTCAGTGTTTACACAACATTCATACTTCCCAAGCTCACCTATGCCTCCCCCACCTGGTCTTCCTCCCTAAATGCCACACAACGTAAACGCCTAGAAAAAGTGCAAAAGAGGGCATGCAAGATTATTCTCTCCCCTTCCTACTCCACATATCAAGAAGCGCTCAACACACTGACCCTTTCGACTCTCACTGACCATCACCACGACCTCATCTGCAAATTTGGTAAGAAGCTTCTACACCATCCTCGACACCGGCTCCTACTACCACCTGAGATCCCTAACCCGAGAATTGCTGTTCGACACCACAACCGCATCCAGCCCATACGTGCACGAACTGATCGCTATAAGAACAGCCCAGTCCCAACCATTGTAAAAATTATCAATAACTTGTAATAAACCAGTGAATTCACTCCCAGTAAATACTACTTCTTGCACTGTCACTATGCTGAAATGCACTGTAGTTTGAGCTTTTCCCCATCTAGTTATTATATATCTTATTTGTATCACTTATGTTACTTGTATATTATTTGTAATTCGAAACCCATTCCCCAAATATGTAACTGTATATTTTCAGCATTCTGGCTGCCAAGCTCTTTCAATAAACCGTTAATTATTATTATTATTATTATTATTATTACACACACACACACTACACTACGTGTTTGCTGTTCAACACCTACAATAATCTGTATGTTCACTGTATGTTCCTTTACCTTTCTCTAATGAAGGCTTTTGTTAAACCACCAATGTATGTAATAAGTCATTTATGTCCAATGTATATTTTCAGCCTTCGGGCTGCAGAACTTTTTCAATAAACCGTTAATTATTATTATTACTATTATTATAATTATTATACACACACACACACACACACACACACGCACACACACAGTCCCAACAGGACAACAAAATATTTTAATTTTCTCTTAAATCTCCATCTTTTAGTTCGAAAGGAATTTAACTTTAATTGATCTCTTTTCTTTATACATTTATTAAGTGTCATGTTCGTGGTGCAACTCATTAATTACAACGTGTAAATTTTTATCCGTTAAGAAAATGATGTTATTAATTATCGAGTGAAATAAAATTGCAGATTCTCTTCAGGATTTCCAAGACTGACCCAACATTATGCCTTCTGAGGATATGTGGTGTATAGGACACGCTATGCTGAGTCTATGTGACGTAACATAACTAAGTATCATGTCACCTGCGGACTTTTAAGGTGACCTCCTGGAACAAATACTCACCTGGGTATGATAGCTATCCAGGTGACCCATTGTGTACGTACATCGTTTTGAGGGTGAATTAAAAGGGTCACAGGTACCATGTCATTAGTGGTTTCTGGTTCCATAGACACACTGTAAATATCTCCTGTACTTCACAAAGGCTGTAAAATATCTCATCTCACTAAGGAACACGCATAATTCTGTAGCGGTTCGAATAATAAGTATTTAAATCATTACCTATAACTGATAATAACAGCACCATGGGAATGAAGATTAAGATTAAGAAAAAAATAAATAAATAAAAAAGAGATTCGATCAAGATGAATTTCAGACTCTTACTGAACTAACTTCTCAATGTTTGCTCTTGTAAACTGATGAGAATTTTTGGTTTTGGTAACAATGTGTAAAGAAATACTTAAAGTTTCATATAATAGGGTGTTTTTTGGGGGGTCAGTTTATATCATTTTATATTATTATTATTATTATTATTATTATTATTATTATTATTATTATTATTATTATTATTGGTGGGTTGTTATTTTTTATTAGCTATAATTCATGTGAATGTTTTTCGTGTTTCTTCATTGAGTAACGATCTGGCTGACATGTTACAAGGGTGATTCATTGATCATTTAAACCTCTGGCTGTGTCTCAATGGGGTGACACATGCTTCCTGTATCTGGAAATCCTTATACATACAGACAGACAGACACACAGACAGACAGACACGCATATTAACTTACATTCTAATATCAAAGCTTCACTCATTCATACATATTCGAGTGATTATGTTAACTACTCATCATCTGGTATAGTACTGGTATTGAAACAGGTCACCGTTACCATGAACAAGTACGGTACAGCTCATTCATTCATTATATAGAGGAAAGGAAGTCTGACGTTCCCGTAAAATCTACTATACAGCTATAGGATTTCCCCGCCTCTGAGCAACGTGAGACATCCTCCTCCCCCTCTCCTTCGTGGTGGCGACAGAGAACATATCCGATATTTTCCAAGAACGATTTTAATATTGTTGACACACCACACCAATAGTATGGGCACGTATCTCTTACATTCTATAGCCTAAACAAAAAAAAAGACAAAATCAAGAAAAAAAATCAGAAAAAAATATGAAATTTTTCAGAAAAAAAGGAAAAAATCAAGACAAATAATTAAGAAAAATTTTAGCAAAAAATTAGACAAAAATTAAAAAAAAATAAGACCAAAATTAAGACAAAATTTAGATTTTTTTTAAATCAAGACAAAAATTTCAGAAAAAAAAGAAAAATAAGAAAATAATTAAGAAAAAATTATTTAAAAGAAAAAAAGAAAACAAGAAAAAATGTACATTAAGACAGAAAGTGAAATCGGGAAAATAATTAAAAACAGGAAAAAATCGAAAATAATGAACGAAAATAAGAAACAAAAAAATTAAGCAAGGTTGTTCTCTGTATTATTACAACATGGAGGATAGGAAAGTGGGAGTGTGTGTAAGACTCATCACCACTGACGCTGGGGAAGAGTTACTGGGCCGCTCCCCGTTGTAAGGTACTGAACACTACAGTAGACCATCCACACAAGGCCACACCCCTACAGGCCCAAGATCATCCACACTAGGCCACACCCATTAGGCCCCAGATCATCCACACTAGGCCACACCCATTAGGCACTAGATCATCCACACTAGGCCACACCCATTAGGCACTAGATCATCCACACTAGGCCACACCCCATTAGGCACTAGATCATCCACACTAGGCCACACCCATTAGGCCCCAGATCATCCACACTAGGCCACACCCATTAGGCACTAGATCATCCACACTAGGCCACACCCATTAGGCACTAGATCATCCACACTAGGCCACACCCATTAGGCACTAGATCATTTACACTTCACATCATCCACACTTCCGATTCATCCAACAACTTGGCATGAATAAAAACGTACATGTTAACGTACATGCTAACGTACATACATACAACTGTAAGAGAAAAAACAACGTGTTCACAGGCAGAGGAAGTTTTTCTGTACTTGTTGAATCCTGTCCTAACCTAACCTAACCCAACCTAACCTAATCTAACCTAACCTAACTTCTCAAGACTATAATCCAATCTAACCTGATAACCAAACCTAACCTAATCTAACCTAACAACCTAAGCTATCCTGCCCTGACTACCGATCGTACCCTATTCAAACTAACCTAACCTAACCCATTTCTATCATAATATTAATACATCAAATTGACTTATTAAACCGACGTTGACCTGTTGTATTATTAATCTATTTTGTTATGTGGTGTTGCGTCTTGGTAATGAACGATCCTTTAACGTGTTCCAGTCCAGGGTCACGTGTGAAGTGACCCACCCTTCCCTGCGGTGTCCGGACAACCCCCCCCCCCCCCACCCCCGGGACAAAACCCCCTCAGTTAAAGAGCAAAGTTGGACAAAAGTTCCCTTTTTTTATTATTGTTTTATCAGGATACCTATCAAGATATACATAAATAGTCATAACATAACCTATTTATAGAGTCACATAAGCTGCATTAGGATAGGTTAGGTTAGGTTTGAATAGGAGAGAATAGGTTACATATATCTACATTATATCCCCTCACTCTATCCTTTTATATAACGTGTCTTTATTTACGTGATATAAGTTGTTTGGTGGAAATATACTGTTCCTGTGTGTTATAAAGTAGTCCTTGAAATAATATAAACACTTTCGTCATGTTGATTCACTCTAGTTAATGAGTGTTACAGTTATCACTCCAACAGGTGACCTGATTGTGTGGTGGTCTTACCTCTCACACCTCACCTGTACAACACTAAGATAAGGCACCATGAGCCTTTTATAATGTAATTGTTATGAGAGTGTTAATATGTTTACGTGTAATACTTATAATACCTTCCTTATTGTAGTCTTATGATATATGTCAGAGAAGTGTTCATAAACTGTACATAATAAAGATAAAAAATAATGAACTAAACAATTATTAGCATTATTTATCGTCAGGGGCATTTATCGTATACTCCTTCTCTACAGTCTGTCCCCGTCAGGTTCAGGATATCTTTATTCTGATTACATCAAGCTTAGTAGCCCAAAGTTATTTCACCATTTAAAGAAAACAATGGGTCGTTATATTTAAACATCAAATTCAAATTAAACACACGAATTACATCCCCTTCATAACGTTACACTTTGGACCCAACCACCTATATATAGTTATATTTTTCTGATATAAAACATAATCTATCTATAGTATATGCTGGGTTATATCAGGAAATATACCGTATATGACAAGAGCCGCTGTTCTATAATATACTGTATACGATATTTCTTACAAGGTGGTCGAGTGGTGATTGAACACTGGGGTAATTAACTCACTCACTCATTCACTAGATAACTAAATATGTAAATAAATAAATATATAAATAAATAAATAAATAAATAAAGGGGTATTAATAACTACAAATAACACAGTCGCCATGTTCAGGAAGTGACGGCAAGTGTAGGAACTCAAGCGACTAATGTGGTCAAGGTAACTACCGAGACCTTGTGTGTGTGTGTGTGGGGCCAGCCAGTGAGACACACACACACACACACACAGAACTTGGTGGCATTGATCTTAAAATAAATGAAGAAATAATAAGATAGAAGGAAGGAAAAAAATAGAAGGAAGAAGAAAATAACAAAAAAAGAAAAAAGAAGAATATTAATAATAAAGAGAAAAGTAAACGATGAATAGAGAGGGAAAAGACGAAGAAAAAAAAGGCGGTATATTACTGATGTTAATGAGAAAGTGATATTTTTGTTACTTCTCGGTGCTGTGAGGTACAAGTGTATCTGTACAGTAATTCATTAATTATTCCCAATATTTTATCTCGACTAACTAGACTGTCCTGAATTTTAAAGAGAAATGAACCGAAAGGAAAAAAAATCGAACCTAATTGAAGCCATTGAAGAAAAAAAAATTACTAGAAAAAAATAATAAGGTGATTTAGGTGACACATGAAAAAACCTTTTAAGAACTTTACCTGTCAGTACAGCACACCTGATTTACCTCATCAAAAATTAATTAAAAGATTAGATGACCTCGGGAATTAATCATTGAAACGTGTATTAATGTGGTATTACACGCAAAAGAATTTACTTAATCATATCACATCATAATCAGGTCATGAAATTCAGTTCGGTATGCTGACGTTACATACATACATACATACATACATACATACATACATACATACGGGTAAATACATACATACATACAGGTGCCATAGACTATACACCCGATCTGTAGTGAAAGTGAGTTGCTTTCTCCTGCACATCAAGAGGCTGCTCACCCCCGGTCACTAGACACAGACTAGCACACTACGCCTACAGGAGGGCTGATTCTAGGGACACACTACGCCTACAGGAGGGCTGATTCTAGGGTCACACTACACCCACAGGAGGGCTGATTCTAGGGACACACTACGCCCACAGGAGGGCTGATTCTAGGGACACACTACGCCCACAGGAGGACTGATTCTAGGGTCACACTACGCCCACAGGAGGGCTGATTCTAGGGACACACTACGCCCACAGGAGGGCTGATTCTAGGGACACACTACGCCCACAGGAGGGCTGATTCTAGGGTCACACTACGCCCACAGGAGGGCTGATTCTAGGGTCACACTACGCCCACAGGGGGGCTGATTCTAGGGACACACTACGCCCACAGGAGGGCTGATTCTAGGGACACACTACGCCCACAGGAGGGCTGATTCTTGGGACACACTACGCCCACAGGAGGGCTGATTCTAGGGTCACACTACGCCCACAGGAGGGCTGATTCTAGGGTCACACTACGCCCACAGGAGGGATGATTCTAGGGTCACATTACGCCCACAGGAGGGATGATTCTAGGGTTACACTACGCCTACAGGAGGGCTGATTCTAGGGTCACACTACGCCCACAGGAGGGCTGATTCTAGGGACACACTACGCCCACAGGAGGGTTGATTCTAGGGACACACTACGCCCACAGGAGGGTTGATTCTAGGGACACACTACGCCCACAGGAGGGTTGATTCTAGGGTCACACTACGCCCACAGGAGGGTTGATTCTAGGGACACACTACGCCCACAGGAGGGCTGATTCTAGGGTCACACTACGCCCACAGGAGGGTTGATTCTAGGGTTACACTACGCCCACAGGAGGGTTGATTCTAGGGACACACTACGCCCACAGGAGGGTTGATTCTAGGGACACACTACGCCCACAGGAGGGTTGATTCTAGGGTCACACTACGCCCACAGGAGGGTTGATTCTAGGGACACACTACGCCCACAGGAGGGCTGATTCTAGGGTCACACTACGCCCACAGGAGGGTTGATTCTAGGGTTACACTACGCCTACAGGAGGGCTGATTCTAGGGACACACTACGCCCACAGGAGGGTTGATTCTAGAGACAAACTACGCCCACAGGAGGGCTGATACTAGGGACACACTACGCCCACAGGAGGGATGATTCTAGGGTTACACTACGCCTACAGGAGGGCTGATTTTAGGGTCACACTGCGCCCACAGGAGGGCTGATTCTAGAGTCACACTACGCCCACAGGAGGGCTGATTCTAAGGTCACACTACGCCCACAGGAGGGCTGATTCTAGGGACACACTACGCCCACAGGAGGGTTGATTCTAGAGACAAACTACGCCCACAGGAGGGCTGATACTAGGGACACACTACGCCCACAGGAGGGATGATTCTAGGGTTACACTACGCCTACAGGAGGGCTGATTTTAGGGTCACACTACGCCCACAGGAGGGCTGATTCTAGAGTCACACTACGCCCACAGGAGGGCTGATTCTAGGGTCACACTACGCCCACAGGAGGGCTGATTTTAGGGACACACTACGCCTACAGGAGAGATCTATATACCTACTACCGGGGGAAATAATTATATAATACTTCTACTAAATAAAATAGTGAGATGAGGGAAGGAAGAATTTTATAAGGTACAAACATGTTACTTATTTTATATTTTATTTATTTTTTCATATTTTATAGAATCTTTGGAATGTTCTCGTTTTCGTCTCCGTCGTGTTTTGGCTCTTTACGCCCACATCATCACACCCACTGCACGCCCACATCATCACACCCACTCCACGCCCACATCATCACACCAACTCCACGCCCACATCATCACATCCACACCACGCCCACATCATCACACCCATTCCACGCCCACATCATCACATCCACACCACGCCCATGTCATCACACCCACACCACACTCACATCATCACACCCACTCCAAGCCCACATCATCACACCCACTCCACGCCCACATCATCACACCCACTCCATGCCCACATCATCACATCCACACCACGCCCACATCATCACACCCATTCCACGCCCACATCATCACACCCACTCCACGCCCACATCATCACACCAACTCCACGCCCACATCATCACATCCACACCACGCCCACATCATCACACCCATTCCACGCCCACATCATCACACCCATTCCACGCCCATATCATCACACCCACTCCACGCCCACATCATCACACCAACTCCACGCCCACATCATCACATCCACACCACGCCCACATCATCACACCCATTCCACGCCCACATCATCACACCCATTCCACGCCCACATCATCACACCCATTCCACGCCCACATCATCACACCCACTCCACGCCCACATCATCACACCCACACCACACTCACATCATCACACCCACTCCACGCCCACATCATCACACCCACACCACGCCCACATCATCACACCCAAATCATGAGAGAGAGAGAGAGAGAGCTGTGTGATGTAATTCTGAGATACGTACGTGAGCATCGGATCTCCCATTTACACAACCAGACCAAGCTGTTTATCGAGTACGTCATAGCCTTGGAAATCCACACGTTCCCAACTAGTACGTTTTTGTTCCCGCATTAAAATACGAAATATCCAACGATTTACGCGATTTTTTTTACATAGTGTAGAATATAAAGATGTGTTTTTGTTTTCACTCTTATGAATAGTAATACAGAAGCGGCGTTACGGTGTCCTCACGTTGGTTTACTGTCCTGTGGTATGTGGCAACTCCATGACGCTGCGGTTCCCGTCCAGCGATGATATAAGCCCTGGTGATACTCCGTACACTTGCATTCACTCAACGACACCCACTAACACCGGACCTTTACCTGGAGGATAAGTTTAGTGGTTTGATTTGTGAACCAACTTTAGCAGGAAATCGTCTTATAAGTGACATGGTTACAACTCACTTCAACTTCAAAAGTGTTCGGTCCGAGGTGACTTGTGCTGATGACATCGACGAGTTGATCGGCACGGCCTTTTGCTATCAATACATGTTCGACAAGCGGACCTCACCCTGGGAGATGTGTGAGTGGAGGGACGGGGAACTGGAAGACTTCGAAATTGACTTGGAGGTCGTCGACCGCCTCTACTACATCTCCCACTGCGATGACGGTGTGTCTGGCAGAGACTTTGAATTCGCAGGTAGGATGGAGTACAACGGCCGCCACGTCTACATCAAGATGTCCGCCGGCTGCGACTATACCGGCTTCGAGTGCCAAGGAGGCGGAGAGATCTACATCACCTTCGACCCCCAGACCTTCTTGAAGTCGATCATCACCAATGAGTACCAACCTCACGACATCTGGGGGGTGATGGCGGAGGACGGGTTGCAGGTCGAGGAGCCTTCGTCATTCGATCTGCTGCAGTCGAAAGCGTGGAACAATGTGCCCATGCTCAAGTTCTTGTGTCACATGGCGGTGTACGACCACAAGGACACGTTGACGCACTACCCTTACAACTTGCCCAGGCCTGTCGCAGCCAGCGTCGAGGAGTTCATCAGGACCCGAGAGACAAGAGACCACTACGATGAAGGCGAATGAAGCAAGCTGAGGCAAGCCGAGGCTGATTGACCCAAGGTGAAACTTGTGTGTGTTGGCTAAGGCAGAAGGAACTGGATGACCCCGACAGAAGCTGAATGATCCTGACAAAAGCTGAATGACCCTGGCGACTCTCACTGACAGTCACTGTCTACTATTTGTTCCTAGCACTTGTGCACAAGAAGATGTGACAGCATGTGCAGTGTCCCCGCAGCTTGTGTCGTGAAGACCTGGACACTTGAGGTGGTCATGTCCTCTGCTGGACATACCACATACAGTATACTTATAAATATCAAAGTAATAACAAAATACATTTCTGGCCTTAATTCTGGACTTTATATTTATACCTTTTCTAATCCACGCCTCGAAACTCTCTCCTCTACACCAATAAACATAATCTGAGAATAATAACTTGAGACAAAAAAATAATATGGACTAAAAATTATATAAATAAATTAATTATACTCAAATTAATTAATAGAACGTAATTATAGACAAACAATAATATAAATTTATAACCCTGGATGACCCGCTTTGTGTGCTGTTGAAGGTTGACCTCCAAGAACGTGAAGTACAAGGTTAACTTCCATAAACGAAGATTAACTAAAAGTTCAAACAATTAGCGTACGGTACGGTCATTATACAGAAAAAAAGCTTAACTTTTTCAGTGTGATACACAATGCCCCTGTTGTCCTGATAGGCCTGTTACTCTATTCATCTCACAATCAGATATACCAACCTTACCGAAACAACAGGAGCCATAGTGTTCATTTCGAATCTCATTGGACACAGGGGTGAAGATAGTTTTTTGGTTAACTATGCACCGCTGCCCCCTCCCTCCCATCTCATGAACGAATTATATCCAAGCACTAAGTCACTATTGTATCTAAATCTTTAGCTCTCTACCTCAAGAAGTTTCTGCTACATAGCTCGGACATGTAACCAACCAAGACCCGTGACAAACAGACGGACAAACGGATTAACCAACCATTGAGCACCTCCCTTGAGCTTCTCCCGGCACCTGGAGACGGAATAAGGGAGAAGAGTGAGGTGAGGGGGGAGGGGTTGTTGCAGGGATGAGGGGTTGTTGTAGGGAGGGGGATAGGGATGGTAGGGGGAAGGGGGAGTACAAAAGGACCCCAAAGTTACTGATTTCTGACGTGATTAACCTACAGGTGAGATTGCAGCTTCATGTGTGCTTGGTCACCTCAGGTCGTACATATGTGTGTGGACAGACAGACAAAACTAACACATTAAGTCGGTTTAAATTCATGGTGAAAAGTTATATATTCAATAATAATAATAATAATAATATTGCTAACGTACTGACAGGGTGTGTATTAGGGGTGTGTTGTACAGGGTGTGTATTTAGAGGTGTGTTGTTCAGGGTGTGTTGTTCAGGGTGTGTATTAGGGGTGTGTTGTACAGGGTGTGTATTTAGGGGTGTGTTATACAGGGTGTGTATTTAGGGGTGTGTTATACAGGGTGTGTATTTAGGGGTGTGTTATACAGGGTGTGTATTAGGGGTGTGTTGTACAGGGTGTGTATTTAGGGGGGTGTTGTACAGGGTGTGTATTTAGGGGTGTGTTGTACAGGGTGTGTATTTAGGGGTGTGTTATACAGGGTGTGTATTAGGGGTGTGTTGTACAGGGTGTGTATTTAGGGGTGTGTTATACAGGGTGTGTATTTAGGGGTGTGTTATACAGGGTGTGTATTTAGGGGGGTGTTGTACAGGGTGTGTATTTAGGGGTGTGTTGTACAGGGTGTGTATTTAGGGGTGTGTTATACAGGGTGTGTATTAGGGGTGTGTTGTACAGGGTGTGTATTTAGGGGGGTGTTGTACAGGGTGTGTATTTAGGGGTGTGTTGTACAGGGTGTGTATTTAGGGGTGTGTTATACAGGGTGTGTATTAGGGGTGTGTTGTACAGGGTGTGTATTTAGGGGTGTGTTGTACAGGGTGTGTATTTAGGGGTGTGTTATACAGGGTGTGTATTTAGGGGTGTGTTATACAGGGTGTGTATTTAGGGGTGTGTTATACAGGGTGTGTATTAGGGGTGTGTTGTACAGGGTGTGTATTTAGGGGTGTGTTGATGCCCCACAATTAGGGCTAAATATGGGCAAGTACTAACTGAGGGGTTTATGGGATGAGCCTCAGTCTGGCCATTGCTTAG
Organism: Homarus gammarus; assembly: GCA_958450375.1. NCBI lineage: Eukaryota > Metazoa > Arthropoda > Malacostraca > Decapoda > Nephropidae > Homarus > Homarus gammarus. The sequence continues at coordinate 1,014,967 of CAUDMG010001226.1, read as the reverse complement.
TATACCATCATCACCACCAATTTCACCCCCACCATCATCACCACCATCGCCACCTCCACCATTATCACCATCATCATCACGACCCATACTACCACCATCACCACCCCTACCACCATCATCACCACCAATATCACCACCACCACCACTGTTGCTGCTGCTTTCGTCACCATCCTTCAGCACGTTGAAGTGGCGGGCACGTCCTGTTACGCCCTCTTTCCGGAATTCCCATGTAGGTTTCACCGAAGATGCAACGCGATGGAAGTTATGTCGGTAGTCAACTCGTATATGCTTCCTTCAACGTTCCTCGAGGTATGTAATCTATTTTTACATCACCTGAGCAAGAGCCACCCCAGGTAAATTCACCTTTAGATTAATCACTTTCACGGTAACCTAACCTAACCTAACCTAACTTTGCCTTACCTAACCTATTCTATTGTACTCTAACCTAACCTAACCTAACCTAACCTAATCTTGCCTTTCCTAACCAAACCAAACCAAACCAAACCTAACCTAACCCATCTAGGTACTATTAGGATGTTTAATCTACCAGGTGAAATAATCCAGGATATATTAGTACGTGCTGTAATGTAGTTGAAGAAGAGGGCAAACTTGTCGGATTTTCCACCAAATTTTCTAATTGTTGGTAACACAATGAGTTATTTTGAACACGGATGACATGTTGGCCAAAAATACTGATATCACCTTAAAACACTGACCCTCACCTAAAATCACTGTCCATCACCTAAAATTACTGTCCCTCACCTAAAAACACTGACCCTCACCTAAAAATACTGCCCATCACATAAAAATAACGCCCATCACCTAAAAAATACTGACCATCACCTAAAACACTAACCATCACCTAAAAACACTGACCATCGCCTAAAAAAACTGATCACGGCTACATACAGTAAACTCACAGTGTAGATAATAATAACGTGTTTCTCTAATGCTTTCAGAGATCAGGATACTACACTGAAGATACCCAATAAATTAGGTCTGATCAGTATACATTTCTGACATAAATTACCCATCGAAAATATTTGACACTAAAGTACTGACGGGAGGACCTCTTAGATTGGAGTCCTGACACATCACATCCCCACACATCACATCCTCACACATCACGTCCACACACATCACATCCCCACACATCACGTCCTGACACGTCACGTCCCCACACAACACATTCACACACATCACATCCCCACACATCACGTACCCACACATCACATCCCCAAACATCACGTACACACATCACGTCCACACACATCACATTCACACACATCACATCCTCACACATCACGTCCACACACATCACATCCCCACACATCACATCCACACACATCACGACCACACACATCACATCCACACACATCACATCCACACACATCACATCCCCACACATCACGTCCTGACACATCACGTCCACACACATCACATCCACACACATCACGTCCACACACATCACGTTCACGCACATCACATCCCCACACATCACGTCCACACACATCACATCCACACACATCACGTCCACACACATCACATCCACACACATCACATCCACACACATCACATCCCCACACATCACATCCACACACATCACGTCCCCACACATCACATCCACACACATCACGTCCACGCACATCACGTCCACGCACATCACGTCCACACACATAACGTCCACACACATCACATTCGCACACATTACATCCCCACACATCACGTACCCACACATCACATCCCCACACATCACGTCCACACACATAACGTCCACACACATCACATCCCCATACATCACGTCCACACACATCACGTCCCCACACATCACATCCACACACATCACATCCACACACATCACGTCCACACACAACACATCCACACACATCACATCCACACACATCACATCCACACACATCACGTCCTGACACATCACATCCACACATATCACGTCCTGACACATCACATCCCCACGCATCACGTCCTGACACATCACATCCACAAACATCACATCCCCACACATCACATCCACACACATCACATCCACACACATCACATCCACACACATCACATCCACACACCACACATCACGTCCCCACACATCACATTCACACACATCACGTCCACTACTCAGCGTCAAAATTCCAGGAGAAACGAATCAGAATGAAGCAACTTTTTACAGTACGTGAATCCTGTTGTCATGGTCTGGTAATGGTGGTACGTACACTATAAGACTGCAAGATGACTGAATGACTGTAAATAACTACATGTTGACGTCAAGAGAACAAACTTACAGTATTGTCCTCGTTTTAGGATTTGTTCCTTTATGAAATTATTATTATTTTTTATGGAAGTTTCTTTATATTCTACAGGCGTGTGATGGTGAGCTATATTGGGGTACTGGGGGGAGGGTGAGCTATATTGGGGTACTGGGGGGAGGGTGAGCTATATTGAGGTACTGGGGGGAGGGTGAGCTATATTGGGGTACTGGGGGAGGGTGAGCTATATTGAGGTACTGGGGGAGGTGAGCTATACTGGGGTACTGGGGGGAGGGTGAGCTATATTGGGGTACTAGGGGGTGAGCTATATTGGGGTACTGGGGGGAGGGTGAGCTATATTGGGGTACTAGGGGGTGAGCTATACTGGGGTACTGGGGGGGTGAGCTACAGTATATTGGGGTACTGGGGGGAGGTGTACTATACTGGGGTACTGGGGGAGGGTGAGCTATATTGGGGTACTAGGGGGTGAGCTATATTGGGGTACTGGGGGGAGGGTGAGCTATATTGGGGTACTAGGGGGTGAGCTATACTGGGGTACTGGGGGGGTGAGCTATATTGGGGTACTGGGGGAGGTGAGCTATATTGAGGTACTAGGGGGGTGAGCTATATTGGGGTACTGGGGGGAGGGTGAGCTATATTGGGGTACTGGGGGAGGGTGAGCTATATTGAGGTACTGGGGGGAGGTGAGCTATACTGGGGTACTGGGGGGAGTGTGAGCTATATTGAGGTACTGGAGGTGATGGTGAGCTATATTGAGGTACTGGGGGAGGTGAGCTGTACTGGGGTACTGGGGGGAGTGTGAGCTATATTGAGGTACTGGAGGTGATGGTGAGCTATACTGGGGTAGTGGGGGGTGAGCTATATTGGGGTACTGGGGGGAGGGTGAGCTATATTGGGGTACTAGGGGGAGTCTGTGCTATACTTAATAACAATGATCATAGGTCAAAGTTGACTCATATCTTTATGGTTCCTGGCATGTTCGTGTTGGTTGGAGAAGGGCTGTGTCAGGATGTGTGGGTGTCATAAGATATTGGTGTCGAACGGTAATTCATAGACGAGGAGCATCAAGTGACAGAAGGTGGAGGTGTCAAGGTGAGGATTGTGAGGCAACTGTATCCTAAACTGACAGCTGAGGTCAATATACTGTAATGATCAGAGGTGAGAGGGACAGTCAACTAAGCGGCTCTTTATACTGTAGATGGCGTTAGTTGGACAATAAATAATCATACACGTCTCCCCCCCCTCCCCCTCCTAGAAGTCTTTATCAGTAACGCTTAATGAAGAAGACCAGACAGGTGAAGTGTAGGTGAGTTTGGGAAGTATGAAGGTTATGTAAATATTGTTGCAGGAGTTTACACGCAGGAAAGTCAAGGGTCTCGAGACGACGAAGGATATGGAGGCAGCCAGTGGGAGTCTTGTACTGACGCTACTTCCCGGCCGTGATGTTGTGTATAATGATGCTGAGGCGTGTGGTGGGTGCTGGGGCCCAGTGTGGTGGAGCATGGTGGGTGTTGGGGCCCAGTGTGGTGGAGCATGGTGGGTGTTGGGGCACAGTGTGGTGGAGCATGGTGGATGTTGGGGCCCAGTGTGGTGGAGCATGGTGGGTGTTGGGGCACAGTGTGGTGGAGCATGGTGGGTGTTGGGGAACAGTGTGATGGAGCATGGTGGGTGTTGGGGCCCAGTGTGATGGAGCATGGTGGGTGCTGGGGCCCAGTGTGGTGGAGCATGGTGGGTGTTGGGGCCCAGTGTGGTGGAGCATGGTGGGTGTTGGGGCCCAGTGTGATGGAGCATGGTGGATGTTGGGGCCCAGTGTGATGGAGCATGGTGGGTGTTGGGGCCCAGTGTGGTGGAGCATGGTGGGTGTTGGGGCCCAGTGTGATGGAGCATGGTGGGTGTTGGGGCCAGTGTGATGGAGCATGGTGGGTGTTGGGGCCCAGTGTGGTGGAGCATGGTGGGCGTTGGGGCCCAGTGTAGTGGAGCATGGTGGGTGTTGGGGTCAGTGTGATGGAGCATGGTGGGTGTTGGGGCCCAGTGTGGTGGAGCATGGTGGGCGATGGGGCCCAGTGTGATGGAGCATGGTGGGTGTTGGGGCCCAGTGTGGTGGAGCATGGTGGGTGTTGGGGCCCAGTGTAGTGGAGCATGGTGGGTGTTGGGGCCAGTGTTATGGAGCATGGTGGGTGTTGGGGCCCAGTGTGGTGGAGCATGGTGTGTGTTGGGGCCCAGTGTGATGGAGCATGGTGGGTGTTGGGGCCCAGTGTGGTGGAGCATGGTGGGTGTTGGGGCCCAGTGTGGTGGAGCATGGTGGGTGTTGGGGCCCAGTGTAGTGGAGCATGGTGGGTGTTGGGGCCAGTGTGATGGAGCATGGTGGGTGTTGGGGCCCAGTGTGGTGGAGCATGGTGGGTGTTGGGGCCCAGTGTAGTGGAGCATGGTGGGTGTTGGGGCCAGTGTGATGGAGCATGGTGGGTGTTGGGGCCCAGTGTGGTGGAGCATGGTGGGTGTTGGGGCCCAGTGTGATGGAGCATGGTGGGTGTTGGGGCCCAGTGTGGTGGAGCATGGTGGGTGTTGGGGCCCAGTGTAGTGGAGCATGGTGGGTGTTGGGGCCAGTGTGATGGAACATGGTGGGTGTTGGGGCCCAGTGTAGTGGAGCATGGTGGGTGTTGGGGCCCAGTGTGATGGAGCATGATGGGTGTTGGGGCCCAGTGTGGTGGAGCATGGTGGGTGTTGGGGCCGAGTGTAGTGGAGCATGGTGGGTGTTGGGGCCAGTGTGATGGAGCATGGTGGGTGTTGGGGCCCAGTGTAGTGGAGCATGGTGGGTGTTGGGGCCCAGTGTGATGGAGCATGATGGGTGTTGGGGCCCAGTGTGATGGAGCATGGTGGGTGTTGGGGCCCAGTGTGATGGAGCATGGTGGGTGTTGGGGCCCAGTGTGGTGGAGCATGGTGGGTGTTGGGGCCCAGTGTGGTGGAGCATGGTGGGTGTTGGGGCCCAGTGTGATGGAGCATGGTGGGTGTTGGGGCCCAGTGTGGTGGAGCATGGTGGGTGTTGGGGCCCAGTGTGGTTGAGCATGGTGGGTGTTGGGGCCCAGTGTGATGGAGCATGGTGGGTGTTGGGGCCCAGTGTGGTGGAGCATGGTGGGTGTTGGGGCCCAGTGTGATGGAGGGAAGGGGAGGAGGAGGAGGAGGAGGTGGAGGAGGAGGAGGAGGAGGAGGATGATGGGTGTAGGGCCAGTGTGATAGAGGGAGGAGGGAGGAGCATGGTGGAATGAGGTTAATGATCTTGGTACACCTGAAGGTTAACTTGGTTTAGGTGATGGATTAATTCTGAAGGATGTTGTGTGGAGGTCGCGCTACTTGAGACAGTGACTGGTGCAAAAGGTCGGTCTTCATGTTGTTGAATAAATGAGGGTCGTTGATGTCTCTAGTGTCTGTGTAGTGTAACCTCGCCAGATACATTGATGGATGAACGTGAGTGCGAGGAGACAGACAGACAAACAGACTACATACATAAGAACATAAGAATGGAGAAAACTGCAGCAGGTCAATTGGTCCATACTGGGCAGTCCCATTTACCCCCAACCTCTATCGCTCATATATCCGTCCAACCTATGTTTGAAGCTATCCAGCGTATTCGAGTTAATGATGATGTTTGGTAACTTGTTCCACTCGTCCACTACTCTATTTCCAAACCAATGTTTACCTATTTCGCGCCTAAATCCAAATTTGTCTAATTTAAAACCATTGTTACGAGTTCCTTGACTTCCATTTATACACCTCTATCATATCGCCCCTCACTCTACGTTTCTCGAGGGAGTACAAATTAAGATGCTTTAACCTGTCTCTGTACTCAAAGTTCCTAATGCCAGAGATTAGTCTTGTCATTCTCCTCTGAATTCTTTCTAAGGGTTCTATATCCATTCTGCAGTACGGTGACCAGATTTGAACACAGACAGACAGACAGACAGACAGAAAAATACGTATAGCCAGTAAAATAGGGTAATAAATATATCGACATAAACTATACATAAGAGAGACTTCGTTGTAGAAAAAAAATTGAGGCAAGATTGTGTCGACCTTCACCTTAAACACGCCAGGTAAAAAAAAAAAAGAAAGATTATATAGACATGATCTCTCGGGGGCACGACAGTCTGGAGGTCAAGACTTAACACTGTTTACAGCCAAATGTGTGAGACCTTTATCGGGGAAAAAATTGAATCAATAACCATTTAATTTAACCCTGTGAGCTTGACCTTTGATACTAATATTATAAAACGCAAGATATTTCCCTTTATTTTCGTTCTCTCTCTCTCTCTCTCTCTCTCTCTCTCTCTCTCTCTCTCTCTCTGTGTGTCTTACCCTCCCTCCCTCCCTCTTTTTATCTTTCTGTGCCTTTTACTCTCCCACTTTCCTTCTCTCCCTTTCTTTCACTTTGCCTCTCTTTCACTGTCCCTCCCCTCCCTCCCTCTCACTCTCTCTAACCCCCCTCCCTCCCTCTCACACTCCTTGACTATCCCTCCGTCCTTCCCACACACTCTCTCACCCTCCCACTCTCGTCCTCCCTCCCCCACCATCTCGCAATTTCTTTCACCCTCCCTCCTTCCTGTACAATCCCAGTTAACGTAATAGATAAATAAAGTTACGGCAACTAACGTAAACACAAACGCTGCCGACACCGGAAAATCGTAATACAACAAGCTGTCTCTTTCTCACAGGACGTTGGTACCGATAGTAGAGTGACTGTCTCCCTCTCCCATCCCTCCCTCCCTCTATCCCAACCTCTCCCTTCACCCTCCCCCCCACCCATTCCCTTTCCCATGACCTCCTATTGTTGGTTTTCCCTCAAATGCAACGCTGACGGTGAGATGCACAACACTAGCCGGTTGCACGGTACGTTCTGAACAACAACGTACCACGCACCACCACCTGGCTGGAGTTGTGAACGGACATGACTTGCCGAATGTACGTGCTGGCGTCTGGAGGATGTGAGTACGTATCGCTAGGCCACTTTAATATTTATGACCACAAAATATATTCTAGCGTCCATACCATATTTAGTAGACTCTGTTGCGGGTGAATTATAATAGATTGTGATGATGATATTAATGTTTATTTCAGATTTATATCCATATATATAGTATACATATATAAGGTACATGAACAAATCAGACTTTAGAAAGTTTCTAATAATAATAATGAGGGACATCTTCACCCCCCTCCCTCCCTCCATGGAGTATGAGACGGCGTGGGTACGTAATTCTTCCATTTCCGAACTATTAACTACTATCTTTCTCTAATCTCCTTTCACTCCCTCATTCTCTAACCTAACCAAACCAAACTTAACCTAACCTAATCCACTCATCCACCCCCAAATAATTTAAGGGGTAGTTACTCTTTATCACCTAAACATAAGCTGGGGTGGATATTCTTCAGGTGATCCATAAAAAATATTAGTTTATAGAAGCCAAGCGTCCAGGACTAAGGGAAGACAGACTAGACTAATGCTTGTGGTGACGGAGCCAGAACAAAACATCACAGGGCGTCTTTACGTGTGAAGGGCACTCGCGCATTGGTCTGTGCCTCGGAGAATGTAAAGTGTGTGTGTGTGTGTGTGTGTGTGTGTGTGGTGTTTACTGATGTTCTATATCTACACAAAGGAGGGGGGGGGGGTGAGGCGAAAGGGGACGAGGGAGGAGGAGAAAAGGAAACGGGAGAGAGAGATCTGAGGAGGGAGGCAGAAGAAGGATCGCAGAAGGGGGGGGGAGGACAGGTAACAGAGAGGGAGGGACGAATGGGATCAGAGAGGGAGGACGGGAGAAGAGGGATCGAACAAAGAGAACAATGCTGACCAAAGTTCCTCCATTACTGTAGGCCAAAGCGTCATCACGTGTACAGCAGCTCAGGTCAAGGTGCCCGAGGCTCCGACACACCAAGAGGAGATTGTCACCATACCGTCAAGTGAAGGTCTTTTGGGGAGGATCAAGAACAGTTGTTATTCTTTCTCTGTGTTTGAAGTCAAGAGAGATTATCTTATTACTTACGAGTGTCTCCTCTGACCAACCTCCTCCTTGAGTCACTTACAGCCTTACTGAAGAAGATCTAACCAATAACTTATTGTGTGAAGTGAAGGTCTCATAGCCTCGAGGGGAGACACATCATGGTGGACAGTTAACCACAGTCTCTCCGTCGTCTCTAGTGATTCTTCAGTGGTATGTGGAGCCACCCGGGTCCGCTACATCAACTTTGTCAACAGAATCGGAAATATTTGTTAAGGTTTAAAATGATACAGCGATAAATTCCTTAATGGAGTAAAGGAACAGAAGTTATCTACAATACATTTACTCGAGTCCATCTAACATACGGCGGAGGACAAAGTGCTTCACATCACATCCTCGTCAGCTCAGGTCACAGTCACTAACATATTAACAACAGTTACCAGTCACTCACATCAGTTAGGGAAGGGCTATAAATATATGTATTAAACGGAGATTCTACAGTTTAGTGGCACTGGATACACCCGGTGTCTACTGTTATATATATGTATGTTTATATGCTGCCTTTATTGAATATATATATTATATATTATGTTACTTCTTACCAAAGTCAGAAAGTGTTTAGGCTTGTGTAAACACGAAATGTGTTAGGCACGTTGTAACCAAGAACAGAGAATAAACGCCCAACCAGACCGACCATGTGCTTGTCATTCTCCCATTAAATAACGCAAGATACTACATCTACCACAGTGACAATCAAGTGACTTTAACATGTCCCCCGGGAGGACGAACTCCCTACGTGATCTTCTTTGTCAACACGAAGGACCCCTCCTACCCTACCCCAACCCCCCACCCCTTATACCCCGTATTATAGGACCTGGCGGGACAGGCTTAACGTGTTCCAGTGTTGCGTAGGAGTAGGTTCTTGTGTGAGCGTGAATGGTTTATTATTATTATGATTATTATTATTATTATTATTATTATTATTATTATTGTGATTATTAGGCCACCTTCGTTATCATCATCACCCTCATCATCAAATAATGTGTTTTCTTTTAATACTAGGGAAGATTTGGTAAAGTCACCAAGTCCTACGAGCGGTTCGGCAGACAAGATGGTGAGAGTTAATTCATTAAGCACACCTTGTGTCCTGTTCAAGGTGAGCCTCGGGGCAGCACAAGTGTCCACGAGGGAGATATAAGACTTACATACTAGACACCTTAGACGTAGGTGGTAATATGGCCCACAGTTACTAGGAGACTATAGTTTACATGACCATTGTTTACATATTTATTTACATGACCTTTGTTAACATGATCATTGTCTACATGACCACTGTTTACATATAGAGGACTGCGTCAGCGTCCATATAGAGAGAACCTTGACAGTTAAATGTGGTTGGTCAATAATGAATTCAAATGTTTGGGGCGCTACAGTCGACATAGTAACATGTTCGAGTCATTACAGGTCACACAGCAGCTCCAGAGTGAGAAGACCTAGAAAGAAGAGGACCTGTACTGTGTTATCTAACCTAACTCTACACTTCAGAGCCTCCGGGCGATGGTCAGACAACCTTCGTGTTTTTGTTTCATTTCGTGCAGTGCCCGGATCTCTTGTGTCATCTCTTTCTTACTGTAAGGCTTCATGAGGCTGCTCGAAACAATGAACCGCCGCTACGCAAGATTTGTGATAGGTTACACACGTATTAGCCCCTTGTCCTCAGTGGCGGGAAATACCAGACAGGAAAGAGGAAAAAAAAAGAAAAGAAAAAAAGGAGAGTTGAATGGACGATACCGCTTCACCGCTCTGTCTGGGGGCATAAAACGGTGCCTAAGGGAGGGGGTAGAGAGGAAGGAAGGAGGAGGAGGAATCGGGAGGAGAATCATACGAAGGGAATAAAGAGAAGAAGAATAGAAAGAGGAAGATAGATAGGGGAAGAGGGGGAAGGAGAAGGGTACAGGGAAGGAGGAGGAGGATGAGGAGGAAGAAGACGATAGTAGGGAAAGAAGGGGGGGGGAATCATATAGAGGATATACAGAGAAGAAAAATAACAATAATAATAATAATAATAATAATAATAATAATAAAACAACAACAATAATAATAATAACAACAACTATAATAATAATAATAATAATAATAATAATAATAATAATAATAATAATAACAACAACTATAATAATAATAATAACAACAACAACACTAGATAATAATAATAATAATAAAAATAATAACAAACAAGAGATAAAGACTAATGAATTTTCCCTCGCCATCAGTCACTCCCACGGTGGCAGGTGAGACAGATCACCATCCTCCCACCTGTATACTAATGATCCGCCTCTGCTTTCGTCTCGCTCACCTGCATTAGCCCCTGAGTAATTAATATACCTGAGGCAAGTGAGGGAGTAAGCAGTGTGGGAGCTGATGGAGGGGGTGTGGGAGCTGGTGAAGGGGGTGTGGGAGCTGGTGGAGGGGGTGTGGGAGGTTAGGGGAGGGGGTGTGGGAGCTGGTGGAGGGGGAGTGGGAGCTGGTGGAGGGGGAGTGGGAGCTGGTGGAGGGGGTGTGGGAGCTGGTGGAGGGGGTGTGGGAGGTTAGGGGAGGGGGTGTGGGAGCTGGTGGAGGGGGAGTGGGAGCTGGTGGAGGGGGTGTGGGAGGTTAGGGGAGGGGGGGGGAAAGGTTAGTGTTTGGGTATGAGTTTGACCCGACGGCGGTAGTGACAGACAGACAGACAGACAGACACACACACACATACCGACAGACAGAGACGGTATTGAATGATGGAGAGGAAAGAGATAAATAGAGAGAGAGAGAGAGAGAGAGAGAGAGAGAGAGAGAGAGAGAGAGAGAGATGTTCAAGTGTCTATAAAGTAAATATCTAAACTAACCATGTACTCTCTCTCTCTCTCTCTCTCTCTCTCTCCCTCTCTCTCTCTCTCTCTCTCTCTCTCTCTCTCTCTCTCTCTCTCTCGATTAAAGTGGGGAATTTCAATCTCGTTACAGAATGCTTAATTTGGCATATCGAATTGCTCCTGTTAGAAAGAGAAACAAACAGACAGAGACACAGAGACAGAGACAGACAGAGACAGAGACAGAGACAGACAGACATAGAGACAGACAGACAGAGAAACAGTCAACTAAGAGAGAGATATGTCCAACTCTCATTCCCGGTTAATTAAATTTAGAAGAGAATGAACACCGTTACATAGTTTCCCCTTCAATAGAAAACGAAGTCTTGTTTGGCTGCGTCAGGTAGTTTAATGGCTGTTATATATGAGTAACTAACCGATAGCCGTACAACAGTCACCTACGAAAGTCCGGTAACCTGATTTCAATATTCCGGATCCAAAACCGAACATTCGAACTAAGACCGACTTTCCGCCATCTAGCTGTAGTATGACACAGGGGGTCGAGACTGGTTCGGTTTAAGCATCAACAGTTCATCACATATATGCTAGAGGAGGAGTTTATAATGACCAGCTAGAATCACTTTTATAATGACCAGCTAGAATCACTTTTATAATGACCAGCTAGAATCACTTTTATAATGACCAGCTAGAATCACTTTTATAATGACCAGCTAGAATCACTTTTATAATGACCAGCTAGAATCACTAACGCAGCTATAACTTGTAATAATGTAGAATAAAATCATATTCCCCATCATCATATATCATTATAAACACCTACAGCTATATAATATAATTTCCTTAATACAACAATATAGGAATATAAAATTGGTTACCTTGAGGATGTCTCTTTCCGCACTAACGCAGCTATCGCCATTGGAGGAGGGAGAGGGGGGGGGAGGGAGGCACTTATGAGAAAAAAAAATTTGATCTTCGTTTCCATCAAAAAAAAAAAAAGAGTATTTTTGTTTTGTTTTTTTTAGAGAGAGAGACAATGTAGGTAATTAAGTTGGTGTGGTCCCAGGTGTGTCTCGCCGGCTGTATCCTGACTGTAGATAAATTGTAACTTCCTTGAATTGTTCGGATAGTTCCTCCCACTCCTCGTCCTTGAAGGGTGACCATTAATATCTCAGATCTCGGAGCCTTTTTGATCCGGCACACGGCGTCTTGTTGTGTGTTTGTAAGATGGTCAGAGGAGACTAGAGTCCATTTTTCTCATTCCTTTCATTATAATTTATTTTTTCTCTTATATGTTTGTTTTCCTCGAAGGTCTACCTCACGCTACCATCAAAACAACCTCTATACGGTATATCCATAAGGTAGAATTTTGTTTATATATTATAAATAATTGTTTGTTGGCTGAGAGGCACCTGGAAAAAGTTAATTTAATGAGATGAATTTACAGCTGTAGGAATAAGAAACGACTAATATATGAGCCAGTACTAAACAATGTTATCAACAATTCTAATATTATCGAATGATTTACCTTTGAACATTGTCTCACTAAAAACAGTTTATGTTTTAGTTTCTCATTATTTAAAACTGCTTCTTAAAGCTTAGGACCTGAACCTACAACACCGATTGAACGATGATTAACGACCCTCCCGTCTCTTATTTGCTGCTTAAATGGAAAATTAAAATATTAAATAATCAAAATTAAATCGAACTGACTTATGAAATGCAATTATTATATCTTCGTCATTTAAGTACATCATCTCTACTAAATTCCTACATACACAAATAATGAGAGTTATCAAATCATAAAACCAAAACTAGTCATTAATCTTTCAAGGGTATTGTGACCGATTGGTTAAAATGCTCGCGGCTTATCCTAAGGCCGATGGTTCGTACCCACGGCACCCTCAGTCATCCCAACTGTGAATGAGTGTCTAATTGTGAAATCGCTCGAAGGCAGTGCCGGTAACGATGCCTCTTTGTGTACTGTAGCCGGACCGTCAGATCTGTAAACGTTGGTCGTATAAATAATATTATTTTTAAAAATAAAACTTCGTGGACACGTGCAACAAATATTACACACACACACACACACACACACACACACACACACACACACTACTACTTTGCTGTCACTCGGAATCGAGTATGACGATCATCCAGCTATGATACAATGATATGAGTTATTAAGGATGTCACCTTCATTAGTGAGTTTTGGTGACTAAAGAGGCCGATATCGGACCGGCAGAGTTGTTCACAGATGTTGCACATGTGGGGGGGTACATCGAGTGCGGGAGGGGCGGAGGTAGCGATTTTCCGGCGTTGGGATTTGTCTGCCTCGGTGTGCAGTCGGACTAACTCGAAAGCATTGACACCCTTTCGCGTGGTGCTCCTCCAAGCGTTACCTTTTCAGTTGCCCGCCAGCGTTACGTTTACTATTCGTTAAGTGACTGTATGCTGCTTTGGCAATCTACTGTCGTCCATGTGGGTAACATGGCCAGTCCAGCGTAGTTGTTCATGGATAATGAAAGCCTCGATGCTCCTACAGTTGGTGTCAGCAAGAATACTGGCACTTATTCTCTTGTCTTCCCAGCGAACACGGAGGATGGAACCTTAGACTACGTTGGTGAAAGTTTTCAAGTGGCTTGAAGTGTCTCCTGTATGTGACACATATCTCACTGCCATATAGCAAGGTGGGAAGGGCCACTGCTCGTAGGAAAGCTGAGGTGGGTCAGCTCTGGATGCTGAGGGAACTGCTGGGTAGTCAGGTCATCCACATCGGTGTTTCGGTTGAGCAGTGAATGGTAGTGCTCTTTCCGGTGTTGAAGGAGGCCTTCATCGTCTTTAATTATGGAGTTACTAACGGATGAGCGGAGGGGGGCTGCGCCTCGAGTGATTGGCCCATAAAATGTTTTAGTGGAATTGAAAAATACGCACATCTTGTCTTGATCTGCAAATTTTTGTATTTCACATGCTTTATTTTTAAGTCAGTCATTCTTTAGACTGTGAAGTTCCCGTTGGGCCACCGCTTTCTTCTTGCGGAAGGTATCAGCTTTGGTCCAAGACTGTGGGTTGTTCTACCAGTCAGTTAAAGCAGCATGTTTATCATCGATGAGTACATTGATTGCTGGGTCATTTTCATCAAACCAGTCCTGGTGTATTCTTTCGATCTGGCCGAGGGTCTCTCTGCAGGTTTTTGTCATGACAGTGTCGAGAATATCCCATTCAGCACTGGGATTTGCGTTGTTTGCTGTTGGGTTGTTTATCTGCCCATGTTCGAGCTGCTCTCTGAAAGCATGTGCTACTGCAGGATCCTCCAAACACTTAGTGTTAAAACCTCTTCTGGAGGCTTGCTGCCTTTGCCATTTTGGGGAGACGTGAAGTGATAACTTGGCTCTGACGAGCCGATGATCAGTGTAGCAGTTGTCTGAGCCACGCATGGCACAGGTGATGAGGACATCTCGGCGCTCTCTTTCTCTGACAATGATGTAGTCAATGAGATGTGAGTGTTTGGATCGTGGGTGTTGCCACGAACTCTTGAACTTGTCGGCCTGCCAAAACAAGGGATTGGTGATATAAGGTTGTGTGCAGCACACTTGCTGAGGAGGAGTAGGCCGTTGGGATTACACTTGCCTAGTCCATTTCTCCCTATGGTTCCTTGCCAAATGTCAGCTTCTCTGCCAACTCTAGCATTGGAGTCACCAAGGAGCACAACCTAGTCTTCTCTGGGGAAAGAGGGTAGCACTCTGCCGAGGTCGGAATAAAAGGCCGACTTAATGTCATCCTATGCATTCAGTGCTGGGGCGTATGCACTGATGAAAAAGGTGATTCAGTAGAACTCAAAGCGTCATGAGGCGCTCGTTGATCCCAACAGGCATATCAGTTAACCTGTGTAGGATGCGTTGGCGGATGGCAAAGCCAACTCCGTAAATGCGGTTTCTCTCCGCAGCAGGCTTACCCTTCCAGAAGAAGGTATAGCCAGAATCCCGTTCTGTGAGTTGACCCTCGTCTGGGAGCCGGGACTCACTAATGGCTGCTATGTTGATGTTACACTTGGCCAACTCTTTTGCCACAAGGGCAGTTCTTCTTTCTGGACGCTGATTTGTGCCAGTATCCAGAAGGTTCTTGACATTCCATGCAGCGACCATAAGAGGTTGTATAGTTTTGTTTTTGTTTGGATCTGTGATTTTGATTGTGTTTTCGACTGCATAAGGATGACTTTACTGGGTCCGGTTGCCCAGTCAGTTTTTTTTTTTTTTGGCAGGCTATGTTTAGGGCACCTTATCTAGCCCCCTCCCCCTGTGGGGGGAGCAGAGTGGCTCCTCGAAAGGGACTGCTCAGTCGCACAGAGAAGACGTGATTGCACTGCTGCCTAGATCCCAGTGCAAAAACGACCATCTTATCTGTGCCGCTCATGTGCAGAGTTGTGACTAGAGACTCCCGGCAGTCATCTCTGCCTGTCCCCGTCGCCACTCGTCCGTCGCCATAGGACTTTTGGGGGTATAGGGGTTTTGATGATGATGAAAGGTATGATGAGCTGGATGATGGCTGTGTGTGAGTTGTTTCATGTGGTGAGGCAGGAGCGCAGGCTGCAACCACACATCTTGGCTCTCCCTTTTCCTGATCCAGTGGTGCAAGTGTTGCAACGACTGGGGAGAGGGATAGTTGCAATGGACTGCCGATAGCCCAGTTTGTTGGGTTTCGCCTTAGTAGCCTGTCGATCAGGCATTGCCTTCGTCAGCCGGTGTAGTCGTTGGGTTCCTATGGTGGTCGCCTCGTCCGCCTATACTACCGTTGGGGTCTTGTTAGAGCACTGTAGGCATGTCTGCCTGATGTGGGGCTCCACCGTATTTTTCGTTCGGGGTTTACTCCCGTAGCCTTATACCACCCAAGGTTAATCCGCAAGGCAGTGGGGCAATGGTTGGTAGGCGCCAGGACGTATCCACATGCCAGTGGGCCTATGCGGCGTCCCTCTGGAGCCCACTGCTACTCCGAGATCCCCCGCTGGTCTAGCCTGGGCTCACGAGGCACCCAGTTACCGTGTGTTGCCACGAGGAGGCACAGCAGGAGACTTCATGGTGAAGAGGCTGTGTACTGGCAGGGGAAGACTGTGGCAAGTTGCTTCTCTGTTCGCCACGAGGGCGAGCCAGCGGCAGTAGCTGAAAGGGAGAGGGAGCAAGCAGTGCTTGCACCTTAACACTAACATAATGCTGCCACACTAGACCCATTTCACCACCCTGTGTGCGAACACACACACACACATACATTTACAACGATCACCTCGACATTAATGACCGCACGAGGCTGGGTAGTAAACATTGGCGTATTCTCTTGAGCACCTCCAGGGCGGTCGATCTCCTGGTGTACTGTACACTACCGGAAGACGACAGTGGCGACTATAAATACTACTACTACTACAGTACTATTAATCTTTACTATTACTATTATGACTATTATTAATGGTGGCTAGTATTATCTCTTACTATTCAATCTAATTAATGTTTTGAACTAATTATTAATGATGATTAATTTAAATTTCTTACTGACTCCACTGATTATTTCTTACTTCTCAAGTCAGTCGTGTTAGGATGAGTAAGGAAGGCCCTCGCTGCGCTGGTGATACAAATAAAGATAATATGTATTTTAAATTCCTAATTAAGCAAAAACAAATAAATTTGTCTAACTCACGCAGGTGGTTGTTGACGCGTATACACTTCGTTTGTCCCTTTAATGAGTTAACTCAGAAATACACATGAACTCTTTCTTAGTTTAATACAGTGTGTGGTGTGTGTGTGTGTGTGTGTGTGATAATTCAATATAACTCGGAGTGTCGCGTGCGTCACCAGCAGCTGGGCGCGGTTATATACATCACCTTCTAGTGACTAGAAACAGCCTTGATATTACCACTAGGGGAGGTCTGGGGCCATGGTGATATAACCTTCCACGGTGATGGTCTATAACCACTCATTCACCTGCGTTGTCCTCTCCAGTAAGTGGTTAGAATCAGCAGTAAACTCCACTATCTCTTTATTTTGGTAAAAGAATATAAAACAATAGTGTTAGCAGCCTCACAGCATACTGTAGGTGTACACACATAGCTAGACTACACTGGCGAAAGTAAGAGTACTGTAGGTTCTGTAGTCCCGTTAAAGGTAGTGTGGATACAGCACACTGAACAAGGAGGTACTGTGGCCGGCACCCATATAAAGCTGGGACGATTTGGGGTGTTGAGGGACGTTACTTGACAACACGGGACAAGTGCTGTACTCCTCATGTACTTTACATCAGCGGGTCACTAGAGTTAAACACTTCCAGTAATCTGTTGCACAGATATGCGCATATATATAAATTCATACGTCAATTGCGCACGCGCGGGCACGTAAGGTCATATGCATGCATTAGCATACAGGTTTGAACCCGCTGCATATTATACTGTAGGCATGGATACGCACGCTTGCAAGCAAGCAGGTATACACATTCCCATCCAGTCACACACACACACACACACACACACTTCCACCAGACCACACACACGCTCATACTTCCACCAGAGCACACACACACACACACACACACACACACACACACAAACACACACACACACTTCCACCAGACCACACACACATGCACTTCTACCAGAGCACACACACACACACACACACACACACACTTCCACCAGACCACACACACACACTCACACTTGACACTCCCATACACACACCCGACCCCATCACAAACACATACACTCAAACATGGCACACATACACACATGTAGTCACACAGCCACGTGACCGCACCCCACCACGTGTGTGTGAGACTGTGACAAGGGACAAATTTGGAGGCAGGAGCCAAGCGCACACACTGGCAGGCAGCCACGGCATCCATCACGCCCCCCCCCCCCCCAACCAGGGTGCCTGATACCGTGACAGCAGCACCAGCAGGAGTAGCACTTCGGGTACGTCACGGCCACCTCACTCTCGCTTTTATCGGCCCCTGACCCTGTCTGCCTGCGTCACACACCTCTTCCTCAATGGGGGTGATATCACGGGGTCGGCCTCAATGGGGGTGACCTTAAAAGGTCGTCCTCAATGGGGTGACATCAAAGGGTGATCCTCAATTGGGGTGATGTCAAAGGGTCGTCCTCAATGGGATGACGTCAAAGGTTAGTCTTCAATGGGGTGACGTCAAAGGGTTGTCCTCAATGGGGGTGACGTCAAAGGGTCGTCCTTAACGGGGGTGACGAAAAAAGGGTCGTCCTCAATGGGGGTGACGTCAAAGGGTCGGCCTTCATGGAGGTGACGAAAAAAGGGTCGTCCTCAATGGGGGTGACGTCAAAGGGACGTCCTCAATGGGGGTGACGTCAAAGGGTCGTCCTTAATGGGGGTGACGAAAAAAGGGTCGTCCTCAATGGGGGTGACGTCAAAGGGTCGTCCTCAATGGGGGTGACGTCAAAGGGTCGTCCTCAATGGGGGTGACGTATTGGAATTTAGGGGCATGTAACAGGCGGTCCTCAATGAATTTAAGTTAATGTTAGAATATTTTCTCAGTGATATTACATAATGGGATTTATGTCACGTTATCGTATTACGGGGTCATGATAAGAATGACAGGTCTCAATATCATGAACACACACACACACACACACACACACACCTGCTGTACATCAGAGTCGAATGTTGATTGACTGACGGAACGAGATGCTTCTGTGCCCTACATCTGTGGGCCTGGCATAGACAGACAGAAGGACGGATGGACAGACAGACGGACGGAAGACAGACAGACAGACAGACAAGCTAAAAGAAATCCCTACAGTGTTGTAAGGTGTTGATCTATTTGTTTGTTGATTCTACTTCTCGTAAAATACATCCCCCAAATTCGCTATTTTTGTGTTAGGTTTAACCATCGACGTCATGCGATATATTACAGCGATAGATGTGTCACGACTTTCCTGGCAGCTTTGAAGACAATTTGTTGAGTCGTAAGGTCATGCTCAACATACTCTGGTTAAATCGTAAATTGACTGCGTATGGTCTGGTTACGTCCTAATCTCACACTAGGGTAAGCCTTGCTACGACCTAAGCTCACACTAGAGTAAGCCTGAGTAAGCCTTGCTACGCCCTAAGCTCACACTAGATTAAGCCTTGCTACGGCCTAAGCTCACACTAGAGTAAGCCTGAGTAAGCCTTGCTACGCCCTAAGCTCACACTAGAGTAAGCCTTGCTACGGCCTAAGCTCACACTAGATTAAGCCTGAGTAAGCCTTGCTACGACCTAAGCTCACACTAGAATAAGCCTTACTTCGACCTAAGCTCACACTAAGCATAGTTAATTTTCAGTGAGGTCAAGTCACACGTCACTGCAGCACCCTGGCGGGACATGATCATTCACAACAGGGAAAAAATAACTGGTCGTCTTTACTATTACACACACACACACACACACACACACACACACACACACGAGCTAAAAGTAGTAATGGTCTCAGCGGGTTGAGAAGGAAGGCTATTTTTCACCCCTATCCCGAATGTGGTACGACACAAGCAGGCTAAGAATACCCTCGATAATGTCTCACTTTACTGGGGTCAAACTTAACCTAACCTAGCCTAACATTAGCCTAACCTAACCAAACCTAACCGAGCCAAGCCTAACCTAACCTAACCTAGCCTAGCCTAGCCTAACCTAACCTAACCTAACCTAGCCTAACCAAACCTAACCTAGCCTAACATTAGCCTAACCTAACCAAACCTAACCGAGCCAAGCCTAACCTAACCTAACCTAGCCTAGCCTAACCTAACCTAACCTAACCTAACCTAACCTAACCTAGCCTAACATTAGCCTAACCTAACCAAACCTAACCGAGCCAAGCCTAACCTAACCTAACCTAGCCTAGCCTAACCTAACCTAACCTAACCTAACCTAGCCTAGCCTAACCTAACCTAACCTAACCTAACCTAACCTAGCCTAACCTAACCTAACCTAACCTAGCCTAACCTAACCTAACCTAACCTAACCTAGCCTAACCTAACCTAACCTAACCTAACCTTTGACTGAACGTGAGAGTAAAGTCGAAAAAATTATACGTCATAAGATTTTTTCCTCCGAAGACAAAAAAATAAAATAAAAAATATCTGAAAAGGTTGAAATGAGACACGATAACTTTTCATACTCACTCACACACACACACACACACACACACACACACACACACACACACACACACACACATATTAAAAGTAAGGTATAACTTAAGAAATAGATAGGCTCTGTACTTATATTATAGAAAGTATTAAATTTACGATCGGTAGCCTCTTTTCCCCGTCAGTGTGGCCGGGCTGCGTCGATATACTAAAGAAGATAGGCTTTTCTATTCTCAGGGGTCTACAGTACTATAAATTTTCCTTCATCTTTCTACATCATTTTACTTATTATTATTATTATTATTATTATTATTATTATTATTATTATTATTTTTATTGTAGTTGTTGATGCTGCCGGTTTTTCTTCCAATTCTTCTTCTATTTTTAGCGTAACACAAACTAGTCCTCTGTGTGTGTGTGAGTGTGTATGTGTGTGTGTGTGTGTGTGTGTGTGTGTGTTTGTGTGTGTGTGTGTGTTGCTTCCCTTGATAATAATCCAAGATGCTCCCTCGTCATGGTGGACGTGTTGGATAGTAGCTTCTTCATACACACACACACACACACACACACAAAAGGACATATCCCTGAGCCACATCTCGGAGTCACACCCGATGGGCTACAGCTCATCTCTGTACCACACATTCTCCAGTCCTTGGCCACATCCATAGCCACATTTCTCCCCAACACACACACACACACACACACACACACACACACACACTGGATGGAGGGTAAAGTAAAGGGTACTCGCTGCCAGCATTGTACACATTGTTGGCAGGACCATGTTGCCGACGCCGTGTCTGGCCTCTTTAACACGAACCCCGGCTCACCAAAATACCAATAACATTCACAAAACTCAAAACAAAGGCGAAAAAAATCCCCGGCCGAGAAGGGGAGTCAACCCGGTTACAAGCGAGAGGGAAAAAATCGCATCTAAATCGCCCTAAAATGAGGGATTCGGGGGGTGATTTGTTGGGGATTACCGAGCCGTCAGCGCCAGTGTGTTTCTGCGGCTGAAGATTTATGCAGAGCGTTTTATCTCTCCTTCAGTTTAAATCACAATGTTCTCGGTATTGCTAAGCTTCTTCCTGTTAAGGCAACAGGAGGTGAGGAAGAAACTAACAGTGTCGTCAGGGAAGTTACAAGTGGTGGTGGTGGTAGCGGTGGTGGTGGTGGTAGCAGTGGTGGTGGTGGTGGTGGTAGCGGCGGTGGTGGTGGTGGTAGCGGCGGTGGTGGTGGTAGCGGCGGTGGTGGTAGCGGTGGTGGTGGTGGTGGTGGTGGCGGCGGCAACTGCTGCGGCGGCGGTGCCAACGATAGCCGACTCGAAGTACAATGAACAGTGCCATTAAGAATATCCCCCCCCCCCAAAAAAAAAAAAAATAACACGCCATTAAAAATGTTTGTAGCGCCTTTAATGGGAGGAGATGCAAGGAGGCACAGGTATGGCTATGGTTATATACAGATGGCCAGGAGGAGACTTTATTTATCGTCACATTAATAAGGTAGATTCTTATATACGGCCACTAACCACGCTCTCGTATTTCTATTCCTGGGGAGGGGGGAGGAGGGAGGAGGGGGGAGGGGAGAGGAGAGTGAAATAGAGGACAGAAGAGAGGAGGAGGAGACGAGGAAAGGAGAGAGAAAAAAGTAGAAGACGTGAAAGGGGGGAAGAAGGCGAAGAAGAGGGGAGAGTACAGCAGTAGAGGGAACAGAGAGATTGAGAAAGAAGAAAAGAAGACAGAGAGAGAGAGAGAGAGAGAGAGAGAGAGAGAGAGAGAGAGAGAAGATTGGAAAGATGAGAAAGAAGAAGAAAGGAGTCAAAAGAGAGAAGAGGAAAGATACAATACCTATATAATACCATCGGAAAAAAAAGTAATAATATTAAACATTCCTCTTGTTTATACTGTTAAGTTATGTCCAGATTCACACACCTGACCTAATACCGTGTGTTTCGGCACTTGGGGTCACGCCATGGATTCTGTTCACAGTTTAAATATTAGAGTAATTAGTATTTATTAATGACCTTTGAAAAATTAAATAATGTTTAGAATATTTAATAAGTCAATGACGCTGTGACCGTAACTTTTAAATTGCGTCAGTTTTCACGTTCAAACAAAAACAAAGAATAATGTTGTCTGACGTCAAATATTCAGTGTGTCTCTCAGTCACACTGGAGGACGCAGCGGAAGGAAAAGCTCTTGTGACAAGGCCGCCCTCCCTTCCTGTCTCTGTGACGGTGGAGTGGGAATGACAGGAAGAGCAGAGGAGTAGGATTAATAGAAAGAGGGTTAACAGGAAAAGGAGAGGAAGAGGATTAACAGGAAAAGGAGAGGAGTAGGATTAATAGAAAGAGGGTTAACAGGAAAAGGAGAGGAAGAGGATTAACAGGAAGAGGAGAGGAAGAGGATTAACAGGAAAAGGAGAGGAAGAGGATTAACAGGGAGAGGATTAATAGGAAGAGAAGAGGAAGAGGATTAACAGGAAAAGGAGAGGAGTAGGATTAATAGAAAGAGGGTTAACAGGAAAAGGAGAGGAAGAGGATTAACAGGAAGAGGAGAGGAAGAGGATTAACAGGAAAAGGAGAGGAAGAGGATTAACAGGGAGAGGATTAATAGGAAGAGAAGAGGAAGAGGATTAACAGAAAAAGGAGAGGAAGAGGATTAATAGAAAGAGGATTAACAGGAAAAGGAGAGGAAGAGGATTAACAGGAAGAGAAGAGGAAGAGGATTAACAGGAAGAGGAGAGGAAGAGGATTAACAGGGAGAGGATTAATAGGAAGAGAAGAGGAAGAGGATTAACAGGGAGAGGATTAACAGGAAGAGAAGAGGAAGAGGATTAACAGGAAGAGAAGAGGAAGAGGATGAACAGGAAGAGAAGAGGAAGAGGATTACTAGAAAGAGGATTAACAGGAAAAGGAGAGGAAGAGGATTAACAGGAAGAGAAGAGGAAGAGGATTAACAGGCAGAGGATTAAGAGAAGAGGAAGAGGATTAATAGGAAGAGAAGAGGAAGAGGATTAACAGGGAGAGGATTAAGAGAAGAGGAAGAGGATTAACAGGAAGAGGAGAGGAAGAGGATTAACAGGGAGAGGAGAGGAAGAGGATTAACAGGAAAAGGAGAGGAAGAGGATTAACAGGGAGAGGATTAATAGGAAGAGAAGAGGAAGAGGATTAACAGAAAAAGGAGAGGAAGAGGATTAATAGAAAGAGGATTAACAGGAAGAGAAGAGGAAGAGGATTAACAGGAAGAGAAGAGGAAGAGGATTAACAAGGAGAGGATTAATAGGAAGAGAAGAGGAAGAGGATTAACAGGGAGAGGATTAACAGGAAGAGAAGAGGAAGAGGATTAACAGGAAGAGAAGAGGAAGAGGATTACTAGAAAGAGGATTAACAGGAAAAGGAGAGGAAGAGGATTAACAGGAAGAGAAGAGGAAGAGGATTAACAGGGAGAGGATTAAGAGAAGAGGAAGAGGATTAATAGGAAGAGAAGAGGAAGAGGATTAACAGGGAGAGGATTAAGAGAAGAGGAAGAGGATTAACAGGAAGAGGAGAGGAAGAGGATTAACAGGGAGAGGATTAACAGGAAGAGAAGAGGAAGAGGATTAACAGGAAGAGAAGAGGAAGAGGATTAACAGGAAGAGAAGAGGAAGAGGATTAACAGGAAGAGGATTAATAGGAAGAGAAGAGGAAGAGGATTAACAGGAAGAGGAGAGGAAGAGGATTAAGAGGAAGAGGAGAGGAAGAGGATTAACAGGAAGAGGAGAGGAAGAGGATAAACAGGGAGAGGATTAACAGGAAGAGGATTAACAGGAAGAGAAGAGGAAGAGGATTAACAGGGAGAGGATTAACAGGAAGAGAAGAGGAAGAGGATTAACAGGAAGAGAAGAGGAAGAGGATTAACAGGAAGAGAAGAGGAAGAGGATTAACAGGAAGAGGATTAATAGGAAGAGAAGAGGAAGAGGATTAACAGGAAGAGGAGAGGAAGAGGATTAAGAGGAAGAGGAGAGGAAGAGGATTAACAGGAAGAGGAGAGGAAGAGGATAAACAGGGAGAGGATTAACAGGAAGAGGATTAACAGGAAGAGAAGAGGAAGAGGATTAACAGGAAGAGGAGAGGAAGAAGGTTAACAGGAAGACGGAGAAGAAGGGGGTTAACGGGAAGACGGAGAAGAAGAAGATTAACAGGAAGAGGGGAGGAACAGGATTAACAGGAAGAGGGGAGGAACAGGATTAGCAGGAAGAGGAGAGGAAGAAGGTTAACAGGAAGACGGAGAAGAAGGGGGTTAACGGGACGAAGCAAGAGTAGAGGAAGAAGGGACTCAAGATCTTACAGTACCTCCTCCTCTTCACGATGTTACATAACCTCTTCCTTTTCCTCCTCCCCTCCCTTCTTCCTCTTCCTCCTCCCCCTCCTCTTCCTCTTCCTCCTCCCCCTCCTCTTCCTCTTCCTCTTCCTCCCCCTCCTCCTCCTTCTCCCCCTCCTTCTCCTCGGCATTTTTGACACAAACACAACAACACTCTGGAACTTCTCTCTTAAAACACCTGAGTGACGGATGCTGTGTCGTGGAGCGGTGTCAGGTAATCTCTGAGTGTGTGGGAGATGGGAAGGGAGGATGGGAAGGGAGGGAGGACGGAAAGGGAGGGAAGGGAGGGAAGGAAGGAAGGGAGGGAGGGGAAGGGAAGGGAAGGGAAGGAGGGGAAGGGAAGGGAGAGAAGATGGGAAGGGAGGAAAGATGGGAAGGGAGGGAAGATGGGAAGGGAGGAAAGATGGGAAGGGAGGGAAGATGGGAAGGGAGGGAAGAAGGGAATATTGGTAGGTCGATGGGTAGGAAGAAGGAAGGAAAGAAAGGAGGGAAGGAATGGAGAAAGGCAAAGGAAGAAAGGAGGGAGGGAGGAAGGGAATGAGTGAGAGACATAACGTGAGAAAGAGAGGTAGAAGGAGTGTGGGAAGTAGTGAGAGCGTGGGTAGCAGGAAGGAATGACGTGGGAGGGAAGAATATGCCAAGAGAAGAGGAAGAAAGAGAGAGAGAATGGGAGGAAAAATGGCAGTGAAAAAATAAAATAAAATAGAATAACTAAAAAATAT
This sequence comes from Homarus gammarus, assembly GCA_958450375.1. Taxonomy (NCBI): domain Eukaryota; kingdom Metazoa; phylum Arthropoda; class Malacostraca; order Decapoda; family Nephropidae; genus Homarus; species Homarus gammarus. Next base: position 989,624 of record CAUDMG010001226.1, on the reverse strand, counting down.
GCCTCTTTTATTATAATTACGTAGAATAAACCAATATTATTATTATTATTTTATTATTTTATTTTTTTTTTTTACGGGGAATAGTCCACCCGGGCCTGGGGGGCGAAAATATGATAATGAATATAATAATAATAACTATTACTATTATTATTATTATTATAATAATTCAAAAAATTATAACAAAATACCTGTACTAAAAATAAAAATAATATACTAAAAATAATAATAATAACCATAAATAAATACAAAAACGAGAAAAATAAATCAAGAATGAGAAACGATTTACATTATGTATGTAGCGTTGTCAAAGTAAGAGAAACAATTGAGACCCTGCAATTGTGTGGAAATGAGGCAGAAAGTCAGACCTGGGACTTGGTCACAATTTTCGTGATGCCATATGGCAGCAGGGTCTACCATTAGACAACACATTATGCTCCTTACGTATTCAAAGTACAAATAATAGCCACTACACTTAAATATCTCAACTAGACGTAACTAATGATGTAGAAATATACATAACTAGTTCACTTAAACGAACTATAGTCGCTTACAATAACATTCTTCCTCCATTCTGCCCCCTAAAAAAAAAAAAAAGTTCCTGTATTTAGATAATTAAATAAATAAATAAACAAACCCTATGACAAAAGAACGACAAGTCGAAGTTGTCATTTTCCTCAACATGTATAAGACAATATGTTTCCTCCCCCCCCCTTACCTCCTACTCAGTTCACCCTCCACAGCAAAAAACAAAACAAAAAACACAAACACACAAAAAAAACACAAAAATAAAACATTGCTGGGTATTAATAGAGTGATGTATTGACCCTCTCCCCCTCACTGTCCCTCGATTAAGGACAATATTTTTACATTAGGTGAGTAATATTTTTCCTGTTGACTTTATTGTTGTCGAGTTATTTATGACCCAACTTACTCGGGGATTTGTGTTAAGCTGCTCTCTCTCTCTCTCTCTCTCTCTCTCTCTCTCTCCGGTGTTTTTTTTAGAAGGAATAGTGACGTAAAACCTTCCTGTCGTGAACTTAATAAAGCGTTAAAAAAAGTTACACGTGTACATTAACTTCGTCTGAATAAAAAGCTTGTAAGTGTCGCACTGAAATAAACACGTACCCCTTAACTTCACGTGAAAAAAACTCTGCATTTAACCCTTTGAGTTATAAAGGGTTAAAGTTTCATCCTCAAAGGTCTAAACCATCGTCGTATATATAAGTAAATTATTTTCATATTAAAAAAAAAAAGAATTAAAAAATATTCGCACGTGTGGTATTGAAAAAGACACAAATTATAACTTCAACTAAAATAACATTCACAAAGGTACAGTGCAGAGAAGGATATACACAAGCACTTCATCTGTAACTAATATAATTCACTTGTATTGTACTAACAAACATATACCTTACCTCCACTTGAAAAAAACAATCAGTACAGTACCATCATAAACCACATTTTAAGTGTTAGTTATATTTCTAATTAAACATAAACATTGTAACTTAACCTGACCTGACCTGACCTGACCTGACCTAACCTTAAAGTGTTACAAGTCTTGATTTATCTCAGTACCTGTCGTTCACACCACAAGGTCTCCAGCAGTGTTAGTAAGATACAGTCCACGCAACACAATACACTATCCTCCCCGACAAAGTAAGACTCAGGAATAAAAAGTTTAATGTGAAGAATTATTTATAAAATCGCTATGTTTATTAACTTTCATTTTTTTATATTGAAAATTACGCAGAATATTTTATTAGTGGGTTTTCAATCATCAGAACTATTTATAACTTTAGATGTGAATATTTCAAAACTGCGCCTTAGTATAATATATGTTATTTGTAAAAGACAATGTGTACTCACCATATACTGATGTCTCAACCTGTAAATACATAAACCAGAGTTAGATACAAACATTAATTAAACCAGTTAAGTAAATTCTTCTAAAAACAACACTTTCTGGGACTGTCGCCATGATGAAAATAAATCATCCACATCTGAAGTATATAATTCCCTCCGGCATAGTTGTTGACGAATGACTTTTATCCCTAAATATTTCTGAAATTCTTATCATTTTTTTCATACGTGTGTAAATCACTGACAATTCTAAAATAATGCCAACTTTCCCAAAATTATTTCTCCTTTAATCTTTTTTCTATAATCAGCAGGAAAATCTACATAAAAATAAAACTATATTTATATATTTTTGGGGGACAATAAGTCTTAGTTTCAACCACAATTCAGTGATTTCGGCAGTGAAGGGGTTAAGGTGAGGAGGGGGAGGAGGGATTCGTCACTAAATTTCACCCCATGACCTAAAAAAAAATCCCCAAGTATTTACGCAAAAAAAAAGACTAAAAAATCCCCCATTCAAACAGGCTTATTTTTCCTATCTAATAACACTCTGACCAACGACGTGATTACAGTGCTAATTACAGGTGGTGTGGCAAAAGGTAATTACAGACCCACCTGGGGTTATTACGTTGACCTAGTTCAAGATGTGAATAAGGGAGGTCGTCATAGGTTGTTGACTCGGGGTTGTTAGTGGGAGAGAGAGAGACCTATAATGTGTGTGTGTGTGTGTTGATTGTGTAGGTCTAGAATAGTGCCTTTCTGAAGCCTGTATTTACATAGCCGGTCGTGGAGGTTTCGTTTGGTTAAGTTTGGTTAATTTTGGTTACGTTACGTTAGGTTTGGTTACGTTACGTTAGGTTACGCTACGTTAGGTTACATCAGGTTACGTTAGGTTAGGTTAAATATCTCTCTCCATGAGGTCTCTTTATAGTGTTATGGTGAACTAATTACATATCGGGATACAGCAACTCATGACGCCAATAGGTGAGATTAAGAGTTGAAAGTTTTAATATATGATAAATAAATATATATATATGATTCAAAGTCCAAAAAATAAAAGACTCACAGCACAAGTAATATCATGACTCATCACACACACAAACACACACACACACAAACACAAAACATTATTCACTACATAAAAATAAACATGACTCAGCACGAAAAACTATGAGACTCGGTACACAATTATTTTTTACGTAATCTTACAACAACATAAACAATTTAAGACCAGGACACCCACCCACCACCCACACACACCCACCCACCACCCACCCACCCACACACACACCCACCCACCACCCACACACACACCCACACACCCACACACCCACCACCCACAAACACACACCCACCCACCCACCCACCCACCCACACACACACCACCCACACACCCACCACCCACAAACACCCACCCACACACCCACCACCCACACACACACCCACCTACCCACAAACACCCACCCACCCACCCACACACACACCCACAAACACCCACCCACAAACACCCACCCACACACCCACCCACCCACACACAATAAATAAATAAACTAAACCTCAGATCACACACAGTTCCCTCTCAATACTTACCTCCTGTTTCTCCCCATTCCCCTCTCTTATTTCCCTCCCTCCCTCCCTCTCATTTCCCCCCTCCCTCCCTCTCATTTCCCCCCTCCCTCCCTCTCATTTCCCTCCCTCCCTACTGTTTCCTCTCACTTGTCACACCCACTGCTAACTCTTGCTCCCCGTCCTGACCAGCTCACTCTGAGGGCTGATCACTTACAGCCACAACACCATCAATTCAGCAGCCGCCAGCATCCATCAGCATCCGTCCACCTCAGAAGCTGGGTGTAGGGGGGGGGGGAGGGTGGTGTGGGAGAGTGGAGGGGAGGGTTGGTGGGAGAGGGGTAGGGATTCAAAGGATGGTAATGGGGAAGGGGTAAATGGAAAGGGGAGGGTATCCAGTGGTGAGTAATGCTGGATTGGGTGGGAGGTGAGGGGTGTTGAGGTGGGGAGTACAGGGAGAGAGATAAGAAAGAGAGAGAAAGAGAGAAAGGGAGATAGATTATATGTATGTATGTATGTATGTATGTATGTATGTATGTGTGGGGGTTGAGAGGGAGATGAAGATGGTGTGAGTGGGTAACATGAGTGGAGGGAATACCTACACTCATTCACATCTTGCTGGTAAACCTTAACACACACACACACACACACACACACACACACACGTCAATGAAGTTGTCAAATCCTCCAGTTTCCGTCTCCACCTCCTCCGCCGACTCAAGTCCCTCGGAGTTCCTGCACACGAGCTCCTCAGTGTTTACACAACATTCATACTTCCCAAGCTCACCTATGCCTCCCCCACCTGGTCTTCCTCCCTAAATGCCACACAACGTAAACACCTAGAAAAAGTGCAAAAGAGGGCATGCAAGATTATTCTCTCCTCCTCCTACTCCACATATCAAGAAGCGCTCAACACACTGACCCTTTCGACTCTCACTGACCATCACCACGACCTCATCTGCAAATTTGGTAAGAAGCTTCTACACCATCCCCGACACCGGCTCCTACTACCACCCGAGGTCCCTTGTCCGAGAATTGCTGTTCGACACCACAACCGCATCCAGCCCATACGTGCACGAACTGATCGCTATAAGAACAGCCCAGTCCCAACCATTGTAAAAATTATCAATAACTTGTAATACTGTAACACTGTCACTATGTTGAATTGAACTGTAGTTTGAGCTTTTCCCCATCTAAGTTATTATATGTCTTATTTGTGTCACTTATGTTACTTGTATATTATTTGTAATTCGTAACCCACTCCCCAAATATGTAACTGTATATTTTCAGCCTTCTGGCTGCCAAGCTCTTTCAATAAACCGTTAATTATTATTATTATTATTATTATTACACACACACACACATTTAACCACTACTAATAAAAACCGCATCACACACTATCACTGAATCTGATTCATTCTACGAGCTGATAAGAGTTACGTGTGTGTGTGTGTGTGTGTGTGTGTGTGTGTGTGTGTGTGTGTGTGTGTAGTAATAATAATAATAATAATAATTAACGGTTTATTAAGATAACATGGCAGCCCGAAGACTGAAAATATATAATGAACAGAGATGATAAGTTATATATGGTGGAATCGGGGAGTGGGTCACTTGATTTACAGAAGCTTTCAGTACAGAAACATTAGATCTGGTACTGTGGGAACTGGTCTGCAGGAAGAAGAAGCCACTGTGTGTGTGTGTGTGTGTGTGTGTGTGTGTGTGTGTGTTTTACCAGGGATATCAGGTAACCCATCAATATACAAACACAAAAAAAAGCAATTAAAAAAAACGGAGGACAATTAGGAATACAAAAATAAATAAAAAAATAGCCGAAACAGACAAATTAACCACACACACACACACACACACACACACACACACACACACACACACACTTCACATAATATTAGGTCAGTGATCCAGGGGAAACTAGGTCAGGGTTAAGTTCAGTAATGCAAGGATGTGTACCCGTACCTTCCTTACTAGAATTTTCAATGGGGTCACAATGTTGACCTTGCTCACCTTGGTTCGTCTCACCAATACGTCTGGTGATTAGAGGAGGAGGAGGAGGAGGAGGAGGAGGAGGAGGAGGAGGAGGAGGAGGAGGAGAAGAAGAAGAAGAAGAAGAAGAAGAAGAAGAACAAGAACAAGAACAAGAAGAACAAGAAGAACAAGAACAAGAAGAAGACTAATCGTTGAACCTTGTGGCGTTAACCGAGTACATTATTTATAGTACGGTGATACGTTCATCTCCTTGTAAATAAAACTACCTTAGCATATATATAGTAACGTGAGGCTACAAGGTGGGTTGGGATGGGAGTGGGTTGGATTAGGGGTGGGTTGGGTTGGGGGTGGGTTGGGTTAGGGGTAGGGGGTTGGGTTGGGTGGGTTGGGTTGGGGGTGGGTTGGGTTAGGGGTAGGTTGGGTTGGGTTGGGGGTGGATTGGGGGTGGGTTGGGGGTGGTTTGGTCGTGTTTACAGAATAATATAAGCCACAATCTGTTTACAATCCGCGCAGAAAACTCTCAATCAACCACACCTATCAACACCTGAGTTAAATTTACCTTACAGTGTTATTCTAGGTGTAGTGTTTCCTTCACTTGAACTGCTTACTCGGAGACAGAAGGGAGTTAAGATATGTTACACTCAATGTTCAACGCACTTAACGGATATATCAGGGTGTAAGAATATATTGTACTATATCCCTCATGACGTACTGGCTATATTTTGTCTGTCTGTATAGTGTTATTATAATTAAACTTATGTTATATTTGTGTGTGATTATTATACGTGTACTTCACTCTGAAACACCCCACTACACCCTGATCAACACCTCACTACACCCTGATCAACACCCTGATCAACACCTCACTACACCCTGATCAACACCTCACTACACCCTGATCAACACCTCACTATGCCCTGATCAACACCTCACTATACCCTGATCAACACCACCTCACTACACCCTGATCAACACCTCCTCACTACACCCTGACCAACACCTCACTACACCCTGATCAACACCTCACTATACCTTGATCAACACCTCCTCACTACACCCCACTACACCCTGACCAGTTATTCCAAACAAGAAAAACGCACACACACACCACACACACACACACACACACACACACACAAAGTCACTCTGTGTCGGCAAATTCCCACAATATTCTCAAACTATTCCCAAAATATTCCCATATGATATTCCTCAAAATATTCCCAAAACACATTCCCAAACGAAATTACCAAATGATATTACAGCAAACAGAAAAAAGGAAGAAATTATATCACGTGTGTTATTTAACGTTCCCCCGTCACTGTAATTCCCACCTTTCCGCTCTCCCGCCACGACGTACGAGAGGCTGAGCTGAAGAACAGAAACTTGTATATAATATCCCACAAAAAAAAAAAAAAAATCCCTTTAGTGGTGATATTTATGGCTCCTTTCTGTTAACCTTCAGTGCTGAGGATATATATATTATTATTATTATTTTTTTTTTTTTTAACTTCACACCAGAATAAATTTAGGCTATAGTTCATGGATTCAGGGAAGGCAAGGATGAGTAAAAGTTGTATTTTCTGTAGTTTCTGTATTTTCTGATTCAGTTTATTGTTGTTGTTGTTGTTGTTTTTTATTCGGTTATGTGATGTGAAGTTTTATAAATATGGTGTGGTGGTTGTAGTGGTGTGGATGGGGGGGGGGGGAGGGGGAGGGGTCTTGGTGGTGGTGTGGATGGGGGAGGGAGGGGGGGTCTTGGTGGTGGTGTGGATGGGGGGGGGAGGGGTCTTGGTGGTGGTGTGGATGGGATGGGTTTTGATCACCATAACCTTCACATAGCACAGCATCCTTCACTGGCGAGAAACATCCATCAGTCAGGTCAGAGGAGAAGACGACCAACAGCGGAAAATAAGAACAGCTCCCACTAATACTCACAGTAAGTCTTCAAACCCATCACTTAAAAAGAGGTCATTATTCTCTGGTGTGTAGTGAGGGTGTAGCACAGTGTGTGTGTAGTGAGGGTGTAGCACAGTGTGTGTGTGTGTGTAGTGAGGGTGTAGCACAGTGTGTGTGTGTGTGTGTGTGTAGTGAGGGTGTAGCACAGTGTGTGTGTAGTGAGGGTGTAGCACAGTGTGTGTGTGTGTAGTGAGGGTGTAGCACAGTGTGTGTGTGTGTAGTGAGGGTGTAGCACAGTGAGTGTGTGTGTGTGTAGCGAGGGTGTAGCACAGTGTGTGTGTGTGTGTGTAGTGAGGGTGTAGCACAGTGTGTGTGTAGTGAGGGTGTAGCACAGTGTGTGTGTGTGTAGTGAGGGTGTAGCACAGTGTGTGTGTGTGTAGTGAGGGTGTAGCACAGTGTGTGTAGTGAGGTGTAGTGAGGTGTAGCACAGTGTGTGTGTGAGTGAGGGTGTAGCACAGTGTGTGTGTGTGGTGTGTGTAGTGAGGGTGTAGCACAGTGTGTGTGTAGTGAGGGTGTAGCACAGTGTGTGTGTAGTGAGGGTGTAGCACAGTGTGTGTGTGTGTAGTGAGGGTGTAGCACAGTGTGTGTGTAGTGAGGGTGTAGCACAGTGTGTGTGTGTGTGTGTAGTGAGGGTGTAGCACAGTGTGTGTGTGTGTAGTGAGGGTGTAGCACAGTGTGTGTGTGTAGTGAGGGTGTAGCACAGTGTGTGTGTGTGTGTGTAGTGAGGGTGTAGCACAGTGTGTGTGTGTAGTGAGGGTGTAGCACAGTGTGTGTGTGTGTATTGAGGGTGTAGCACAGTGTGTGTGTGTAGAGAGGGTGTAGCACAGAGTGTGTGTGTGGAGTGAGGGTGTCGCTCTGTGTGTGTGTTGTGAGGGTGTAGCACAGTGTGTGTGTAGTGAGGGTGTAGCACAGTGTGTGTGTGTGTGTAGTGAGGGTGTAGCACAGTGTGTGTGTGTGTAGTGAGGGTGTAGCACAGTGTGTGTGTGTGTAGTGAGGGTGTAGCACAGTGTGTGTGTGAGTGAGGGTGTAGCACAGTGTGTGTGTGGTGTAGTGAGGGTGTAGCACAGTGTGTGTGTAGTGAGGGTGTAGCACAGTGTGTGTGTGTGTAGTGAGGGTGTAGCACAGTGTGTGTGTGTAGTGAGGGTGTAGCACAGTGTGTGTGTGTGTAGTGAGGGTGTAGCACAGTGTGTGTGTGTGTAGTGAGGGTGTAGCACAGTGTGTGTGTGTGTAGTGAGGGTGTAGCACAGTGTGTGTGTGTGTAGTGAGGGTGTAGCACAGTGTGTGTGTAGTGAGGGTGTAGCACAGTGTGTGTGTGTGTAGTGAGGGTGTAGCACAGTGTGTGTGTGTGTAGTGAGGGTGTAGCACAGTGTGTGTGTAGTGAGAGTGTAGCACAGTGTGTGTGTGTGTAGTGAGGGTGTAGCACAGTGTGTGTGTGTGTAGTGAGGGTGTAGCACAGTGTGTGTGTAGTGAGGGTGTAGCACAGTGTGTGTGTGTGTAGTGAGGGTGTAGCACAGTGTGTGTGTGTGTAGTGAGGGTGTAGCACAGTGTGTGTGTAGTGAGGGTGTAGCACAGTGTGTGTGTGTGTAGTGAGGGTGTAGCACAGTGTGTGTGTGTGTAGTGAGGGTGTAGCACAGTGTGTGTGTGTGTAGTGAGGGTGTAGCACAGTGTGTGTGTGTGTAGTGAGGGTGTAGCACAGTGTGTGTGTGTGTAGTGAGGGTGTAGCACAGTGTGTGTGTAGTGAGGGTGTAGCACAGTGTGTGTGTGTGTGTAGTGAGGGTGTAGCACAGTGTGTGTGTGTGTGTGTAGTGAGGGTGTAGCACAGTGTGTGTGTGTAGTGAGGGTGTAGCACAGTGTGTGTGTGTGTGTAGTGAGGGTGTAGCACAGTGTGTGTGTGTGTAGTGAGGGTGTAGCACAGTGTGTGTGTGTGTAGTGAGGGTGTAGCACAGTGTGTGTGTGTGTGTGTGTGTAGTGAGGGTGTAGCACAGTGTGTGTGTGTGTAGTGAGGGTGTAGCACAGTGTGTGTGTGTGTGTGTGTGTAGTGAGGGTGTAGCACAGTGTGTGTGTGTGTAGTGAGGGTGTAGCACAGTGTGTGTGTGTGTAGTGAGGGTGTAGCACAGTGTGTGTGTGTGTGTAGTGAGGGTGTAGCACAGTGTGTGTGTAGTGAGGGTGTAGCACAGTGTGGCCAGACTCTACACCCATCAATATAAACAATAATGAACCAGAATACTTAGTGGGTCATCTATCAAAGTGGCTGTTGGCGCTTGAGATCCCTTGGTGAAGCAACCACACACATTGCTTCACCCTGTAGCTCTCTTGGTGAAGCAACCACACACATTGCTTCACCCTGTAGCTCTCTTGGTGAAGCAAACACACACATTGCTTCACCCTGTAGCTCTCTTGGTGAAGCAAACACACACATTGCTTCACCCTGTAGCTCTCTTGGTGAAGCAAACACACACATTGCTTCACCCTGTAGCTCTCTTGGTGAAGCAAACACACACATTGCTTCACCCTGTAGCTCTCTTGGTGAAGCAAACACACACATTGCTTCACCCTGTAGCTCTCTTGGTGAAGCAAACACACACATTGCTTCACCCTGTAGCTCTCTTGGTGAAGCAAACACACACATTGCTTCACCCTGTAGCTCTCTTGGTGAAGCAAACACACACATTGCTTCACCCTGTAGCTCTCTTGGTGAAGCAAACACACACATTGCTTCACCCTGTAGCTCTCTTGGTGAAGCAACACACACATTGCTTCACCCTGTAGCTCTCTTGGTGAAGCAAACACACACATTGCTTCACCCTGTAGCTCTCTTGGTGAAGCAAACACACACATTGCTTCACCCTGTAGCTCTCTTGGTGAAGCAAACACACACATTGCTTCACCCTGTAGCTCTCTTGGTGAAGCAAACACACACATTGCTTCATCCTGTAGCTCTCTTAGTGAAGCAAACACACACATTGCTTCACCCTGTAGCTCTCTTAGTGAAGCAAACATATACTGTTTCTCCCTGTAGCTGTCTTAACGAAGCAAACACACACTATTTCACCTCGTAGTTGTCTTGGTGAAGCAACCACACACATTTCTTCACCCTGTAACCTTGGGTACAACTCCCTCTCGTGAAATACTTTACATGAACTCGAACAGTATCATGACTTTTGCTCAGGAGAATTATTTACAATCTCAAAGTGGACCAGGAAGTGAGGGACGCTGATGAAAAAACTGAATATACGAGTGAACAGCTGATGACTATGATGAATAATGTACTAAACAATGAGGATGATCGCGTGTATAGGACAGATGAAGAGGGAATGCTGATGAAATATAGTGAAAATGAATCAAGTTTAGTTAATAATGTATAGGAATACGTCACTTACAGCCACAACGTGATGTTATTGGTGATAATTTTGAACATTTATTATAATTTATACGTTATACTCTAGATAATAACTGACAAAAAAATTTAATAAAAAAAATCAGTGCACTATAACTTTTTGATCACCCTGCATTATGTATAAGTTATGTACAGTAGCTAAAACAACTATCTGTGCAGGTGGGGGTCGATATGCTCCGAAATTTTAAGTGACTGGTGACAGCCATCATATACCAAAATTTATCGTCCATGGTCTCATATTGTTTCCCACAAAGTATGCACAGATAGTTGGGGGATTTAGCTACTGTACATTCGCCCTAAAAAGTATCATTACGATTTTGTGAGACAATACGACACAACGGACTAAAGATTTTCACAACTCTACGGAGACAACAGGAGTCGCAGTGTTTATTCTGAAATTCTTCGGACCCCTTCCTTGGAGATACTTTTGGAGGGGGGGGGGGGGGCCAGGGGGGGAGGGAGGGGACAGCTAGTGTACATGTAAACTTGAACTGATCACCGTTTACATTGAAGCCCGGACGAATTGCTTTTAAAATGCCAAAACAATAAATATTACACGTGAATAATTTGCCTCGTATTAATTTCCATGTTAAGCACAATTTATTCTGTAACTACACCCGAACACACCCTGCTCAACACCCTACTACACCCTGCTCAACACCCTACTACACCCTGCTCAACACCCTACTACACCCTGCTCAACACCCTACTACACCCTGATCAACACCCTACTACACCCTGATCAACACCCCACTACACCCTGATCAACACAATCCTTAGCTTCAGCCTCACAAGAAATCAAAGGAAACTTGACGCTGCGACAGACATTCTCCTCTTCACCCAATGGCACCTCCTCCTCCAGCAGTCACCATCCTTCCTCCTCCAGACCTGCCACAGCGTTGCTATAAACAGATGAACCTGTACCAATCACTCCCTTCCCCCCTATGTAGTACACTAATCCTTCCTTCACTATATGTATAACTCTCGCTAACACAACCAACAGTCGCTAAGACACTCTCGGCTATTCATCATCTAACGCGCCCAGCAAGAACTCCCCGTGCTTCCCTGTTATGGCTCCTCTACTCCCCGTGTTTCCCTGTCATGGCGACTCTAATCCTCGTGTTTCCCTGTCATGGCTCCTCTAATCCTCGTGTTTCCCTGTTATGGCGCCTCTAATCCTCGTGTTTCCCTGTCCCGCCTCTAATGGTGTGGCACTTTAACTTGCACAGGAACTGGATACAAGAGGGTGCACAATTAACTAGCCCCGAGCCTATGAGAAGGATGGCTAAACCTGAAATCATGGGTGAACGAAACACCCAAGGAACTTTTAATGCACAATATATATATTTTATGTATGTGACAGTGACCTACTTCTGAGGCGAGACGAAAGTAGAGAGATGAAGTTTCGTGACTACCTGGCCCAAAATATTTTAACAAGAATATAGAAAGTCAAATCGTGCCGTGCTTGTGGACAGATTATAGTTAACAACACTAATTATATTTATACCCCGTTTCCAAGAGTAGAGGATGACACACACACACACTACTACTTAACCCGAATCTAGTCATACGAAACTTTTAAAATTATTCAACACTATTTTCTCCCTCATCATAAATCGATCTAATCCAGTCCCTTCTACCACCCAACCCTACCCACCCACCCAACCCTACCCACCCTCCAAGCGCCACCTCGTCCCTAAGTCGCTATTGCAACACCTGTAACACAAACAACATGTGTGGGGAAGCAATTAATTTGAGGCGTTAGACAAGGGCGGGTCTTCCTGTTGCCAAGGATCTTTTTGACTCTGATTTCTTGTGTACGAATGTTTATTTTTTCCCACGAGTTAATTAAGTTCGTACCTAGTCTGTACTCTGCATGGTGTAAGCTGTGGTTTGTAGCATTTAGCTGTGTTGTTTGATGCTGTGATTGTTGTAATAGTTAGTATAAGTAATGGTGGTGGTTGGTGGGTAATGGTGGTGGTTGGTGGGTAATGGTGGGTGATGGTGGTGGTGATGGAAGTTGTGGTTGGTGGTATTAGTGATAAGATCATACAGGTACAGCATCATACAAGAACACCAGCATACGAGGTTTAGTGCATGATAACAACAGAGATAAGTCGAATTAATGATAGTAAAAACTCAGAATAGTAAACTAATTGCAAGAAAAAATAGCTGATCAATGCATGATACAAGCACAAGATTAGTAGATTTAGTGCAATAACTACAAAACACTTGGAGTGAGCGAGCGTCCTTGTGCATGCAGGTTCCTCACTCGGATACAGTGCCACGAGCCTCATCCAGGGGGACTGCCAAAACTGGCTCATTTGGGGGGGGGGGGGGAGACTCTTGCCAGAAATTATTGCATTCGGTGGTGCCTTTGGCGTGGGTGGGGGACGGAGAGAGAAAGAGAGAGAGAGAGAGAGAGAGAGAGAGAGAGAGAGAGAGAGAGAGAGAGAGAGAGAGAGAGAGAGAGAGAGAGAGAGGGGACTCGGTAAAGGAGGACGAGGGGGAAGAAAAGAGTACCCGGACGACAAGAAGCCAAGTCAAGTGCCTAGCTAATGGCCCAAACTTGTCCCATGCAGACCAACGTGACATACCGGGCTCAAACTCCTTCATCAGCGCCAGAAAATATTATCAAAGACACACGTGCACACATATACACACACACACATACCTGCACACGCACACACAAAACCGCGCACACACACACCTTCCGTCTAGTTACAAATAAAATGTACCCAGAGAGTGTAAACACAGTGGGTACGGAGACATAAATACACTGTCGTCAGCGGAGCCAGACGGTGGAAGACGCAGCTCTCAGATACACACCAATTATCACTATTATTATATATCTATACTACTGTGATCTTAACACACCTTACTCTTGGTTTAGCAATATTTACACTTAATCTTGCCTTGTTCTCATATATTATCTTACAAGTAACATAACTCAGGGGCGGCTTTACCACTAGTCATACACAGGTGATGAAAATGGCGAGAAATAAACAGAATTTACAATAAGACTGAACAATAAAGGTCCATCATACACGGTTGTCAGGTGTGTCTTGAGGGGACGAATAGACCTTAATGTAATGTAAGTTACAAGACACGCTGGACCACTTCAAGGCTCAACCCCGGCTTATTTCACCTAACATAATCAAACCTAACCTGACTTATACTAAACTAACCTAAACTATCCTAATATAACCTTACAATCTAACCTAATCTAACGCTAACCTAACATAATCTAACTGAACCTGACTTAACCTAAACTAACCTAACCTAACCTAACCTAACCTAACCTAACCTAACCTAACTTAACATAACTCCCCAGGTAGCGTTAAGGTGTAAAATCATCAGGAGAATTAAGCTATGGGGCCTAATCGTCAGGTGATCCAACTCATAAATAGACACGGTGCCGCCCCGACTGTGTGATGAATGTGAGGTAATTGACTCTGGCACACCAATAGAGCTAACGACTCGGGTGGCACACTACACAGGCCGGAGCAATTAGTTTTAACTCTCAACCTCGTGCATAAGAAAAGTGGCGGCGGCGAGATAACCTATTGAGAAGAAATTTGCGATGAAATTCCAGAGGTGGAACTGACATTTAAAGGAAAGGAAGAAGAGAAATTAAGGAATATCACTATCAGAAAAGAGGATGTTCTTAAGAAGATAAATAAACTAAAGAAAACAAAATCCCCAGGTCCGGATGAAATTTTCCCTCGAGTCTTGAAAGAGTGTAGGGAACAGATTAGCGGACCCCTCGTAAACTTATTTACAAAATCATTAGACACCGGAGTTGTGCCAGACTTGTGGAAACAGGCAAATGTAGTTCCCATAT